>AZLU01000135.1:0-38897 GCA_002224055.1 Pezizomycotina sp. ARF18
ATTGTTGAAAGGAAAAAATGAAACAATTATAAGCCTAAGATAGAGGTATTTTGTCTAGGTTACATTACTTACGAACTTCAACGCGATGCCCTTTAAACATGCGGCAGTGGCAATTGAAGCGAAGATTCATGCCATTAAGGTTGCACGTTGAATTTCAAGTGCAGAGTTCCATTTGACTCTTCAGCAAGGCAACAAGAAGAATTCGCGGCTTTACCTACAATGAAACTGCGAAACACCCATCCCACATTGTACTCTGAAGGTTGCTACTGATGTCCTATAATGGCCTTTCAACGTTACTGTGGTAAAGATTTCGAGGAAAGTTAAAGATTCGATCGTCATCGCGTGACCGCTGCCGCTGAACCTTAACTCGAACCTACACTTCGATATGTTTGATACGTGGTAGCACTATATAACATACATTTTCGTTACAGTCGCTACTTCCAGCTCGACCGACCCCGTCTGGTGATAGTCGGATGCTACAGCGATGCCACTTCCTGGCCTGGCAACCACGCCAGCCTCGTCATCCTAATCCTTCTATTGCATTATTCACATGCCATTCCACGTCCAGTCCCCGAAGAAGATTGGTTCGAAAAGCTAGAAAATGAAGAAAGCCCTCATCGCCATCTTTAACCCACCCTATCCCAAAAAGATGAAAGCCGCCGAGGTCTACCCAATTGCGCGACGTAGACGGCCTCCGACCATGCGCGATCCTTGGCACATCCTCTGCTGCGCCGGCACGTCGACGCACAGCTACGTAAATCTAAGCAGGCGCGTAGGGTAGAAGCATCGTCCGCGCGTTTGGAAATTGGTGGAGCACGGCGCTGATCCTGGTATTTTCGCTGATGTTGAGGAAGCAGTGAAGCTCGCCGTGAGAGATTATAGGGGCAAATGGGAATTTTGGGATATATTGCGAACGTAATAGAGTCAAATAATTAAAGCCGAGGAAGAAGGAGAACTAACCTAGAATGGAGCTCTCTGCAGGACTCTTTCCGTGGAAAGCTGGAACGGCACTTGTCCGGATATTCGGTACTACCCCATGATATGCCACGACGAGGACATTATCTTCCCCAATTCGAAGGTTTGTAACAGCCCTCTCATGACTACCCCATCATATTCCGTAAATCTAAATAATCTGTGTTCTCTGCATAGATAATGAATGGGCGTCGACTGCGAAACCCGACCTCCGAAGAACGGCCCTTGGGCGGATGGATCCCAGCAACGGAACCGCCTTTCAACCCGCAAGTCCACCCCGAACGCTGACCAGCCTGATGCCAGGTTATATGGCCGTCCTAGCCGTAATACTACCCATCCTAGGGCCGTACGGTGGCCCATCGCTGCCGCCCTCATATTGGAGCTTGGGACGCTGGTTGCTCTAGGATTGAACATGTGGGAAGACAAGTCGGATAATAACGGCTTTCACGATGATGAATCGCCTGGAGATCTAGTCGTTTGGGAATAGCTTCATTCTTCTTTTCTAGAAAGGAAAAATTATATCCTTATTACAGTTGTTTTTATATGCATTCTCCGTAGGTAATAGAACAAACTGCCGCACTTTTCCGACCTTGTTGTGTGTCTTCCCATTGCCCTCATTTTCTCCTTGGCCGTGGTGGCCGTGAGGGTCAGCACACTATGCCCTCCCGGGCCCCTACGCCTCTCCGTCTCTGCCTCCATCATCCCCTGCATCTCCACGCCACGTTGCTGCCCGGCGATAACTCCCCTCCTCCTGCGTATACCGAGAGGTCGCGGTAGGATGGTGACTGCGATGATGAGCAGCAGAACGAACATGACGGCGACGGCGATGTAGCTCCACTGCGACACAGCAATAACGAATGGTTAGCTTGACTCGCGGAATTGAGGACGGTGTGGATTATTAGTGAACATACTGTCGATGTACTTGCGGTCTTCGCGCTCGACGGCCGTGAGGTTCAGGGAAGCGGCAGACGCGGTGGCGACGAAAGCGCTCGCGGGACAGAAGGGAGGACGCCATCTGGAGCATGGTCAAGGCGTGAAGATGAGAATCGGACAGGCTTGAGATGGAGCGAGGAAGAACTTATAATAGGTAGATGTATAATGTAATGGATGGTTGATAGTGCGACCGTGAGAAGTTGATTTTGTTTATTGTATGAGAAGGGGGGGGGAACAATGTAGTGAAGAAATAAAATAAAAGTAAAAATAAAATAAAAATAAAAAGAAGGAAATAAATAAATAACAACAAATAAATATAGACTAAATGCAGTGGCACAACGCTACAATTAACTCAGCCAAAGGAACGTATTCTAAGAACCTGCATCGATATATCTAATATTTAGAAATATACTTAAGGATACTCAGATTATCTGCCTTAAGGTCTGGGGATGCGTGGAGTAAATTGTCTTTATAGTCCTATGGCTACGGCCTCTAGATGCCGGGCAGAGACTGCATCTCAAAAGTAGAGTGGCTAGTGACATGAGATGGACGTCAAACACCCCAAGCAGAGGCATGGTGGAGTGATGCACGGGAGAAGAAGGACTTCACGCTTCAAGTGCATCTATTTAGCTTCTGGCTACGAGGATGGATACTTCGCTTGCAGCTCACGGCTCTGGGGCCCTGACCTTCACGAAAGTAACATTAGCTTGGGTAGATATTATTCATATTATTTATATTAAAGTTTATTTAAACATCAATAGATGCTTCAAGACATGCATGCGTTCCACGCTGAATCTCGTCCCATTTGATGCAATGTAAAATCGCTATCATTAAAGAAACAGTAAAAACTTTTCATCAGAGGCTGCTAGTTCCCGAAACCCGTCTCGACCTTCACAACACCGGCATTCTTCCCGTCCACAGTAAAGTTCGAGTCCGTCTCAACGACTCCGGTCTCAACATCGCTCTCATCTCTACTCCTCTTCCTTCTCTTCGCGTGCTCCCTCTACTGACGTTACCGTTGCGCGCTATCCACCGACGTCCCTTTCCACAGCCCCTAATCTGCGGCACGCATATGATCATGGTCGAGGTCCCTGCTGCAGCTTGTACAGCCATGCGTGTGCAGCTCCCAAAGATGCCCACCATTTCGGCATCGGGTATAATCCCCCGCTCTTGAAAATGATGGAATAGTACGCCAGCTGCAGTACCGCGGAAACGACATTGAACAGGCTCGCGGCGAACATCGCGGCGGCTCCCGCTTTTGCTTTGCAGGAGAGCGTATAAAACTTGCGAAGGAGGAGGAAGGGTATACGATAGAAGAGGACGTCCGTGACCATGTGAAACGCCATGCTGGTCATGATAAGCGCGGTGTTATTCCCGCAGCTAGCCTCGATATTCTAATTATCGCTGAACGGCTAACAATCAAATAACAACCGACATAACTAGAATAGACAACTAGCATTGCACAGTACCCACGTGGCAACTATAAGGTACCACGTATTCGGAAAATTTGTCGCGGAACTAGATCTTCATAGAAGAGTAATAGGGCCGCTTTACAGCAATACAGCGACGTCATCCACAGGAATGCTAGTTGACTTTCTCGAGGGAGAGGAAAATAGCGTCGTCGATCTCGAGGTTGTTATATTCGCCGTAGTGGTTCATGAGGGAGAAGATGACGGCGGTGCCGAGGTACACGAGCCACGCTGCGACGACGAAGGCTTCGCGCCATGACCCGATGATTGTTCATTTTAAGCAGGGGCCACCTACAAAAAATAGAAAGAAAAAAAATACCAAATGAATCAGATAGCTCTTGAAAATAGCTAGTGTTAACATAAGGTAAATGCAACCGATACTTGACAGCTTAATAGGCCGGCCTTGATGAGCTCGATACGACGAGTCAACAATTCCCATTAACTTCCCGCCTCCAAAGCTTATCTTTATAATCGATTAGTAGGGCAGCATCACCAATCTATTAGCGATGCGTCAAGATGTTATCCCATCTGGCTGCGCATATCATCCTTATAATCTTCTCAGACCTTTCGTATCTCACCCTCAAGCGCAACGTTTCGCAAACCCGCCGCAAGTTTTATGGGATTATCAGCTACGGCTCAGCTCAATACCGGCAGGGAGCGCTCGCGCAGGCGTTATTTGTCACTAAAGTTTCTTCCATATCCAGCAACTACGTTGAGAATAGCGCGCTTCTGGAACTTTCTGCAATGAACAATAAATTCATCCCCATCCACTATTCGGCTTCCTCCGATTATCACCCGAGGCAGACCCAGCCCAAAACATTATCGGGTTCATAACCGGATCCAACACTTTCCGTCTCCTTTCGAGAAACACTCTATGTCAACGGAAACGCAACCTCTCCCATATCCACTCGTCTCGATATTAAAATCTACGTCGGCAGGAATATCATCCCCTGGAGCGCGCGTATCCAGAAATCTTCCTTCTACGAGGGCGTCACGCTATTAGATGTCATCCAGGTCCTCAGGAAACTGCTCCTTGCGTACTTTGTTAAGTACCTGTACCTCAACCCTACCAGAGTGCAGTTAAAAGTGTTATATTTCTGTTTGACGTCGACACCTGGGGGCCCGGTACTAGAGATACAAGTCGGCGTATCCCGTATTATCTGTCACATTAGTTACATCAGACAAGATTTACAGCAGGCGTAGTTGCCACCAATCGAAGGACAGAATAAAAGAAGAAAACTAAGATGGGGGCTATCCGAAAGCTCTCAGAATAAGATAGCACCATAAAACATCCAACTAATGACTGTGCCCTGGGGCACTATTCTAGCTGCGAAACTATACAACGGGGGATAATGGACTGACAAAATTACATGGCACCCACTTACAGCTGGCATTTTGAGGGTGGAAGAGACATCGTCGATTGTAACGTACGTTATCGCAGAGATACTACGACATTAAGGAGTGATAAGTTGATATAACGGCGCAATCTAATGTAGAATTTTACTTGGTTAATGAATAAACAAAGCAAAGGGATAAAGAGGACAAGAAACAAAAAGCACAGATCAAGAACCTTTCAATTGTATAGAAAGGATTTTGTATAACTTAAGTCGCTTGAGGTTCAGCGTCTTCGTCTCCCAAGATGGTAACTCAAGATTCACCAGAACGTTCAAGTAACTCCAATATTGATAAATCAAGTAACAACTCTCCGCTCTTCCAGCTACCTGAAGAGCTCCGTCAGGAAATATTCTTAGAGACCGACTACTTTTCGCACACCCTTGGGGCAATTGAAAAAGAGTAACAGTGAGGAGATAAAATCAAGAATATCAAGGATCATGTTCCGTGAAATGACAGTCATGCCAATCACAACCTACACCGTACATGAAGTGAACGGGAAACGCGAGTTGGTACTTACCAAGCCAAACTTTCTGATACATCCGTACTTCAAGCTACTATTCGTAAGACGTACAATCCCATAGCCAAAGCTAGATAGCGTGGGCTTTGTATCAACGGATGACAACTTCGTACGTATTATGCACTCATCAGTCACAGACGCCAACGCCACCTCACCGCCGTGTGACTTTGTGGGAATCAATCTCAAGTCCGGTAAACAGTCACACCGCCTGAAAGGAGACAATACCGAAACCGGTCGTCCGGTCAGCGTTGAGGACGCCATGGAAGCTATGAAAGATAAGCTGGAGGCGGCGCGGCGGAGGACACAAAACCAGAAGGGATCTGATAAACCATGGGTAGATGGCGATAAGCGACTATTCGGAGAGGTTAAGATTAATCACCGGCAGTTAGGCGCAGCAGTTGACCTCGAGGGGCGGGATATGAGGTATATTCCTATGATTTCGATGGCAGCGGCGGGGGTGGGAGAGGCGGGAGAGGCGGGAGAAGGCTCTGCTTCATTTTTCAGTAGATTGCTTTCGTCGAAGTGGACCACTGGGATGTATCCATAACAATTGATTGAATTTTCGGCCTTTTCTTCTAATTCATCATTTTAACCTAAAAGATGTCAAAGGATAGGGAACGCACAGTTCTCCCCTTGAAAACCTTACATGTTTTCGATTCCAGCGAGTAGAATACTCTAGGGAACCAGAAAATGCTATTATTGACGACCATGATAAAGCTATGTTAAAATGAAAACCCGATGTAGCTCACCGCTATAGTTAAGCTATGAGACGTTGTAGATTGCTCAAGCGAAAAAAGGTGAGAATTTACAAATTGAGCAGATTCATGCATCTTCCTCCCTCAACCCAGTAATAAGTCGCTCAATAAGCCCACTGTCTTCATGGCCCCCAGCGCTTTCGTTCTCCGGACTCGGACCAGCGACCTGCTTCTTAACAACCGGCTTAAACGTAACATTCGGAAAATAAAAAGCCCTCTCTACCTCAAACAGCATCTTAACCTGAGTATCAATCACCACGCCCTCAGAAATGCGGCTCTCGTATATCCCCTCGGATCCACCGGTTCCTGCAGCGGCTTCGCCAGCGAACGGCGTAACATACGGCACAATCCTCCGCGACTTCGGAAACAGTAATTGGTTTAGGTTTTCCGACGGCTGTTTTGTCGATGGTCCTGCTTACGTTCAACGTGAACGTGCATTTGCCTTGCATTATCTCTTTGGGGACCTGGACGCGTAGCTCGATGTAGTCGGAGGCGGGGGAGGTTGCGTGCTGGCGGGCGATAGACGTACGCGTTATCGGGAGGAAGTTGCCGTTTTTCATGTAGAAACCTAGACAGTGTACGTTAAACTCGGGCAGGGTGTCGTTGTTGATGGGTTCGTTGGAGATTCGGAGGAGGTTGAAACAAGGGTGTAGTTCGAAAGTCGGAAGGCCGGGAGCGGCGGCGATGTCGAACTGACGCTCGGCGGACGTGATGAGCTTGTCGACGAAGAGGAGTTCTGCGAGGGGCCCGTGGGGCGGCGTGATTCCTTCGCGATGATGGCGCGGAATAGTCGGCATACGACCGAGAGCGAGACCTTGAGCGTCGTGTAGTCGAGGCCTTTGAAGATCTCTAAGAGGAGCTCGACGGGGAGGGAGGATAGCATTCTGTACCCTTTGCTGCTGGTGACTGGGTTTTTGTATAGTTGATATGTGGTTGACTGGGGTTGATGTGGGATGGTTGTTTGGCTGTTAGTCTTGCTACCGATGCTTCATTTAATCGGTGATCATTTTATTTGATTTTTGATTCAATTTCATTTATTCCTAATTCAAATTGCTGCTCGTGGAGAATTTAGTGTCAACAAATTAATATCCAGGGTCCAACGTTCAATGTCCAACATTTCCATATTAAATGACTGGGCTCCTTTCGGATCCATAGCTCTATCAGAGCTTGCATTTCGTTGGGAGCACTCCTTGGAGCTATGCTAGTTATATACGTAAATAATAATGTCTGACTGGGCTTGAATATTCGATTCTATCAGCCTGACAACAGAGCTTTCAAGTTGAATATCTCAGGAGGCACTCGAGGAGCAGCCCGACCCAACTACACAAGGTCCAGCCGCATTCGCTTTCATCCACCCTTTGATTGCGAGAGCAGTTATAGTAGAGGGCATGGTCAATATATATAAGAAGATAGCTAGAATTATATACATACACAGGTGCAGTCTGGGGTAGATTTCACGACGAAGAAAAAGCTGATGATGGAGAAGATTGATAGGGTTACTTTGCGGAGAAGGAAGGATGCTAGGGTTGTGTTCGTATGCATAGATCGTTATATATAATAAGCGACGGAAAAGGTGATAAGGGAGGAATTTCGAGGGTGTTTATAGAATTATAGGCTTTGGTTTAATTTATAACTATGGATGGTTCCACTTGTTAGTATTTTTTCGTTGCGCTGCTTTTGTCGGTGGGCGGCACCCGGTGAGGGCGGCTAATTTTGACTTAATAACTATAATGCTATGCGCTATAAAAGACAAGTTAGTGACTCTATGCTGATTCAGGCTGCGGGCGACGCTATTCAGTTCTGCTACTATAATTATTCAGTTATTCCCCTGTCTAAAGGTTCGGATCTTATCATCGTATATCTCTATATGTAGAGTAAGAACTTTTATAAGTAAGAAGAGATGACGAGATTGATAAGGAACGGCAGTAATAAGTAGATAATTTGAGATACTAAAGGGAATTTAAGTAAAGATTCTCTAATATTCCACCTCTTTTTAGGTTCCTCCATAGTCGCCTACTATTGCGTCCGTGATCCGCTATATAAGATATCTGCTAACGTTAATATGCAAACAGAATGTGAAAACCGGCTTCTATTAAACGAAATGGCTTTTAACAACCATTTCAAATTCCATATTTTGATCGAGGTGCGATGGCTTTTTTTTTGACTAATGTTTAGAATATGTATGTGAAGCGTTCGCTTTTTGTAAAGAATACCATATTGGTTGTTAATGGATTTGTTTATTTATTTATTTAATTGTTATTTTTTTAGTTTTTTGGCATCTAGCTATAGGCGAGCGCTAAACGCGTCAAAATAAAGGAAATGCCCACAGCCAGGCACGGAGTATATGTATTTTTATGAGTAGCGGTAGCAGTCTGGGGCTTAAGCGTGCTAGCCCGGCCTTCCGCCGCCGTTGCCGCGATATCATTCATCACGCCGCTGCAATATAAACCAGAAACACATTTTAGTCGGTTCTAGGTACATGTACAGTTCTCTGTCATAAATGTTGGGACACCTGCCCAAGTGGGTCAAGAAATGCACGGTATAACACGAACCACTTACTAAGCGACATGATATCGCCCTTCCTGATATATCTCGGGATAACATTCCCTTTCTGTATACTAACCTCTATTTATAATGCTTAGCAAGCGGCTGTCAGATAGCCAACGGCTAGAGATATTAGTATATTATGTACGGAGATACTTATATCGAGAGATTAAGCGTAAAACTGGCTATAAAAAATCTACCGCTTACCGAGTCGTTATTTAATATAAAGAAATAAAATAACGTATATAGCGTCGTCGTCGCTCGGCTAAATCTCTATTCGAATTCTTAATAGACGAGATTATTAGCGACTTACGGATTATATTACGGAATATTTATTCGATAAATTTATAGCTATAGCGTTGATACCTATCTTGTAATTGGATATTTTATAATAATTTGATATCGTCGGATCCCGTCGTTTGGCGCTATTTTGTGTTATAAGCAGAACGTGTTATTCCGGGCAAATCTAGACCTACTTGGGCAGGTGTCTTAACATTTATGATAGAGAACTGTAGAGAGATTGCTGGTCTTCGCATTGAAACATTTAAGCAAACTCATGCCGACGACAAATTCTCATTGCGCCCTTCGTTATCTGAGAAGTGACATGCCGGCATTCATTTGGGAATTGAGACGGCTGCTGGGAGAGACCTATGGCGCAGGAAGGGAAATAAATCCTCATAGAATTTGAAACTGGGAGACAATCTTCTGTGATTTGAAGTTACCCTGCATGATGTTTACTCTGCAAGTCTAATATCGATGGTTGTATTCTTGATCAATTGTATTAGTTTCTTGAAGAATCAGGTCGTAGTGGTCTCGGGTCTCGAAACCCTCACTATCTATTACATTTCAAGTCTACCCCTGTTCGCAGCCCATCTCTTTTCCTTGACCACAAACCCCTTTAGACGTACAACCAATCGACGACTAAATGATTGCCGGGCAGTACTTCTTCACACCAGTGGCATTCTCTCTCGTTGGGTAGTCGTAAACACCTGGGGCACGTGTGACAATGCGCGAACCGTAGTACCAGCCTTGAAGCGAACCAGTATATCTCCTTTAGGATCGAACTCTCGATGAGCTTCTGTAGACTAACCGCCTTTCCTTCGGTTCCTATCAACTCATATTCGCCCTGTAGAACATGCCGTCCGTTGGAGACTTGTATGCCATGTTCAGGTAGACCTCGGCAAATTCAGAAGCCGGGTAGGTCGCGTTGTCCAGCGCGAACGCAGAGTGGCTTAGCTGGATGAAGTCGCCGGAAGAAGACACGAAGTCGACGTTTTCTATCCCGATCGGGAGTTGATTGTGCGACGGTCATCCCCATTCGAGAGACCGGCATCCATCTTTCGATCAATACTTTGCAGTTCTCCTATCACAATCGATATGACAACTCCGGCGAGAAGGCTTCGCCGGCAGAGGCACTGCTGCAGATGCTCACCCAAAAATCTTCACGCGTCAGCCTCCTCTCCGTTCCGCCAGAAATTCTTCACAAGATCTTGATAGATCTCGACTATGCTACTCTCAAAGTCTCTCTTCCACTCGTATGCCGCTACCTTCACGACATCTTCAAAGATTTTCAGAACATTAACAACCTGGATACGAAACGCCTGCTCTTCAAAGAGGATATCTCAAGTACTTTTCTCCAGTATATCGCATCTGCGAAGTCATGAGCAAAAAAACCGGAAGGTCGACCCGCGAGCTTTTCTTCGACGCGCCGATTTTCAAATACCACCCCTGCCTCGAGCTAATCCGAGTACACGGAATCGCACCCCCCACGTCTCCAGGAAGCTACCATTGGGCATTGACAACATCGGTTTCGAATCCAACCGCGGCGGGGTTTACTCCTATTGCATTATCTCCTGTGGCGTATAAGAACGCCATCTCCCCGGCCTGCGATGTCCTCCGCGTCATTTTAAAATTAGCTACGGAGAGTAACATCTTGGTAGATATCTACATCAGGGGAATAAGGAAACCCGTAAGCGTTTTGCAGCTCCTGGCGGAACTGGACCATCGAATGAGCGACTGGCGGGATGTGACTAAGGCCATTCGACCCCGCTGTAAACCCTTGATGGCATCAAAGTGCAGCTGCTATACGTGGTCAATACCGCTACTACCGGTGGTAAGAGCACGCGGAGGTGGGCGGCTAGGATGGAGATGAGGGTTTTATCGGCAAATTTTGCATAATATCAAACTAGTTAGAGGAATGGTATAGTACCTAGTAAAGGAGCTATAGGAATTTTTAAGTAGTACGCTTAAATGCTAGAGACTAAACAGGGTAATAATAGGGATAATAGGAGTAAATAAAAAGCGGTATTATCAACAAATTGGCATTTTTAATTTTTTAAGATATCCTTCAGAATAACCTGACATCTTCTATGGTAGAACATTCAACATATAGGTATCGGTGAAAAACCTGGGAAGTTCTGCAGTTCCCACAACATGGCGAAGGACGAATGACATGCACCGCTTCAGAAGGTCTGCATATATTATATAATATTGGTATTGTCCATTGTTCTTCTTGCTGCTCTTCTTCGTCTTCTTCTTGGATAGATAGACAATCGAGATATTAGTTACTACATTGTCTGCCGACCTCAAGTCCCAGAGAATATCTTCCTCTTGGTCCTTCATTCGTTTGCGATATCGCTGTGATAGCGTTTAAAGACTGGGCACTTAATGTTTAACAGCTTTGACGTTACAGAGGGGCCAGGAGCGCGATAATGGTATACATTATACCGCGTTTATCGTTTACCGCGGCTGATTCGCTCCTCATAAAATTTTATCAAAAAAAATTGAAATAAATAAAAGCATTTATTTATTTATCCCTTTACTCATGACGAGATAATCACAATCAAACAACTTACACGAGCAAATCCGTCACAATATCTCTATACAAGCTACTATACGGGGAAGCGTTGACTATTCCAAGCATTATTTCATAACTTGATTGTTCAAATTGACACCAAACGGTAAGTACACCATTTGAGAGCTTTTTTTAAACCTTTTCAAACGTCCAAACGTTGACCCCACACCAAACGTCAAAAGAATTCTCAACATCAGGCGATTCCGCGAGAAATCGCCATTATACTTTATAGAGTCCTAGTCTGATAGAATCTCCGGCAAGACGGGTCCACATGAAGCCCTCAGAGTCGCCGCTGCAGATACTTACTCAAACGCCTTCTCGCGTTAACTTCCACTCCACAGAGGTCCTTCACACAATCTTCATGGACCTTGACTACATAACCATCAAAATCTCTCTCCCATTAGTATGCCGACGCCTTCACGACGTCGTCAAGGACTTTCAAGGTCGTCAAACGCCTGTAATCAAAAGCCTCATGTTCAAAGATGACAACCCGGTAGTTTCCCAGTATACACAGTACGAGAAACACGAAACCAACCAATGGGAAACCTACGCGCCGGCTCGTCGTCGAGTCATCAGACAGAACTACCCATAAATATACAGAGACGGGAAAGGAGAGAGGAAAGGGGAAATGCCATAGATATATTATAATATACTTCTTTAATATCCTTCCGCCTCCCTGATATATATAGACTACTATATAGGTTTATACAGTCAGTTGACATAATTGTTGGGACACTTACCTAAAACGGCAATTTCTTCAAGTTCTACAATATCTTAAATCATCGATAACTCACTCAATTATTATCCGATTTTTATAAAATTGAAAATTTACGTTATTATATATATAATAATAACATATTAAAATTTTATAAATTTTATCAAGTATTAAATTTATATTATTTTTTAAAATTTTATATGTATTAGTTTACGATATATTATAACATATTTAAGTTTTAGCCAATTTTATTCAGTCGTTGTTGCGTTATTATTGATTGAAAAAGTGCAAAAATCATACTTTTGTATGGGAAAACTGCCGTTTTAGGAAAGTGTCCCAACAATTATGTCAACTGACTGTATATCTCCGGAAGCTCCACAGTTCAGATTTAGAGATTTCACCATCCTTACGATCACGAATAAGAATAATTAGTGGTATAACTTCTGTGTACTATTATTCGTTACTATTAATATGGCTAAGGGACCTTATAGAATTAACTCTATAGTATACCTGTTATTATTGCCAGCGCTTGTATGAGACTCTACTTGGAAATAGAGCGCCATTAATGCCCTAAGAGTAACTATAGCATAATACCGAAATAATAAAATCAAAATCGGTAGTAAGAGTAAGCATATGTAAGAGCCGCTCCTCTTGGAAAAATAATTAAACAAATTAATAAATCAGTCAATTAATCAATAAAAACTCTTAGAGTTAAATACCTTCTAGCTCAGAAAATTCCCAACCACGGTTTACCGTATCAGACATTAACATCTCCGATCCTTCAGCTCAGTAAAGGAACTCTCTACAACATCACCCATGGACGTTGTCAAAAGGATTATGAAGCCCCAAGACCACTCGCAGGCCGACCTGATCGCTCACGAATGTCAGGCACAGGCGGCTGCTATGCTGGCGCTGCCGAGAGAAGTCCTCCGGGAGATCTTCTTAATCTAGACTACTATAGCTTCAAGCTCTCCGTTCCCCTCACGTGTAGATATTTCCGAGGCACCATAAAGATTATTTCGGAGGAGGATTGGAACTCTAGAGATCAGGAAATACTCCGGAAAGAAAATATCGCCTCGCTGATCTCACTCTATACCATTCGCAAAATGATCAACGGCGCCACCGGTAAAGACAGCCGCAGGGCCGTTCATGAACCCGGTGTTCGAAGTTCATCCTTGGCTCCGCTCCATCCGCGTCCGTACTACTGGCCAATATGCGCTCCACATATCGTGAACTTCGGTTTCCTTCAAGCACTGGTTCTTTCATCCCGCTTTCAGAATCGCCTATCGCCCTCGAAAACGCATTCTCTCCATTTTGCGACTACACGTATGTCCGCATTACACCAGGCTGCGAAACCGATGAAATTTGCGTGTTCGTGATAAGAGGGAGACCAAGAAGCCTGTTTCAAGAATCACAACAGGAGACTTTTCGCTGTGGCAACCGAGCTTGGCTATTAAATGCGCTCTAGTAACGACATATATTACACGCCTTTTTTTTAAAAGAGGCGAAAGGGCTTTCGTTTCAATCAAGACGGAGAAGGACGTGTCAAGGAGCTCGTTCGTAAGGGGTCGGTCTTCAGCGTAAGGGAAATAAGGTGGGCGGTAAACCTTAAGCTGGAGACATCATCGGTTTGCACGGCCTTGGGCATTCCCAGACGTTGAGACTACTCAGGAATTAATTCGCAATACGAAATAAGAGAGGGCCGTTACGCCGCAGAACTTGTCTATGGTATATCTTCCAAGTGAATCAAATGAGACAATTGTCTGAATAAAATTTATTCTTTATTATACGAGCGTCCCAAAATTTTTCTATATCTTTAACCAATCAACATACGAGTAAGCCATGATCCATCAAGATATTCTGCTACAGCCTCTGTATAGAATAAGGCTTGTTCTGGTTCAATAATTTTTCATTGCAAAGAATCCGGACCTCTATGTATCAAGACAGACTTATTTGGCACAGCGTCTATACGGAGTATCGCACTTGAAATTTATCACTATAAAGGCAGAAGCATGGAGCATGAACTATCAGCTCCCAGGTTCGACGTGAAGCTAGGTTTAGTAGGACTGGTTAAAGGCTCGATGATATATTATCGTATTGTTCAGCCGATCAAATCTCACAATCATGTCATCCCAAAGTATACCATTAATCTAATCAATAGCCTTGCTTACAGCTTGTCCAGGAGCAAAATCGCCCCGGTATCTCCTGGAAGTTTTCTTACCAGTTGTGGTTTCAAATGTGCTTGAGCTGAAGTAAGCTCGACGTCGTAAATGTAGCTGTGTCCTATTATGGACTTCCATTAGACATCCGATACCTGCCATTTTAATATGATTTCTGCCGAGGAGATTCCTCTTTCGCTTTGATAAAAAAAAATCCCTCTCATTCAAATCCGGCCCCTAGATCGCATAAATCGATATCCCCCCGCAATATCTCTGAATATTCCTTCTAGAATGTTACTGGGAATCATCAGATCAGGCACACACGGTAAGGCTGAGAGTATCGATACGATAAGACAACGTCAACCTGTGTCTTGGATGGATCCTTGCGACGTGGCGGGGCATTGCATTCTCAACGGTTATCGTAACAATGGACACCTGAGATTCATCTTAGATATCATATCACTTCATGCGCACCGGAGGAACATGAGTGAATTTTTTCCCCGCCGCCGTGCGCAGTTATATGATTCTCAGCTCGAGGATGTTGATTCCGGGTGGATAACTGCAGGCACATAAATAGCCCGCCGATTTACGTCGATTTACATTCCATCAAGTTGCTAAATAACAAAAACAATATCAGGAACCACCACGAAAATATCAACCACCCTCATACCGAAACATACACTACACGATAGCTTCGAAAAATGCAGCTCACCGCTATCCTCCTCTCTCTCGCAGCTATCGCGGCCGCCATGCCAGCCCCAGAACCGAAAACGGTCGCCGTGGGCGTAACCCTCAACGAACGCGCTGTGCTCTCGGCGAGAACGATCCACTGCGCCAATCCAAACAAGAAAGAGCCCGTGGCTCACGGGAAACGCTGCGACCCGTCGCGCTCTAGAGGAATCAGAAGCGCTCATAATTGCGAGCAGAAGGCCGGCGGAAAGGCGTACCTGTGTCTTCAGGTGGACCTGGACATGTTACGAGAAGATCAAGCAGGCCTCGAAATTGAAGTTGGAGAGCGGGAGTGCTTCATCTAGGCGCTAGCGACGACGACGATGGTGGAAGATTGACAGGTTGATGCTATTAGTGAAAGAAAGCTCTTTGAAAGATTTTTTGTTTGAGCGTTAGAATGTTTTGGATTTTGCTTATAGACGTTGTTATTATAGCTCGTTCAAGACAATGAATCAATCTATAAACCCCAAAAATAAAAAATAAAAACACATCAGTCTCGTGATTTATAGTAATGTTCCGCTTGTGTATAGGCGTGAAGATATACGATCTGTAACCGTACCTCTATCTCGGGATGCTATTTTCGTTGAGCATAAGGCTGAGTAAATCGATAAAAGCATGATGAGAGTTGGGTAGCAACACGTTCATGCAGACATTGAGGGGGGAACTCGGAATCAGCGGTCGCTCTCACGAGTGAACTCTTGTCGCGCGCTTATATAGCGAATACCTGGACTGCCTGGCTGTGCCATAAGTTCTAGTTCTAGCATAGAAGCGGTTTGTAATCATATTCAATAATATATATATATTATATATATATATCGCCCAACGGAAACGGTATTTCACCAAAGCACTCTCCACCTTTACATGTAGCGTCACACGAGCACACCTCACCTACACGTACGATTACTATTTTCTACTCTACGTTTCCATAGGAAACAACTCGGCCTATTTGGATATGCGACTCGCCATCATAATTCACTTCCTGAACTTCCTCACGGCGGCAATTCTCGCCACCGTCCCCGTCGCAGACCAGAACCCCGCGCGGTCGGCTTTCGCTAAAACCCGGACTCCAGGCTTGTCCCTAGGGTAACGGCCGGGGAAGAAGCAAGGGTAAAACGAAGGCAAAAAAAAAAAAAAAAAAAAAAAAATAAGAACGTGAGTGAGGATAAGGGTGGTGAGAAGAAGGGACGCGGCAAAGTGCGCATCGACGGCAACGGAGATGGTGACGGCAAGCCCGGCCAGGGACAGGGCGGGAATAAAAGGAAGGCAAGAGCAAAACAACTCGTTGTGCCAACCCACTAAGTAAGGAGCCTAGAGCCTAGAGTACGGTGAAAATTGCTACCCAGACAGGTCCCAGTGGCGCAAAAGCGCTCATGAGAAGCAAGATGGCCGAAAGGCCTACCTCGGCCTTCAGGGTGGTATATGGAAAGCTTCAAAATCCAAGAGGCATTCAATCACACTTGGGAATGGAGAGGAGCTATCTGTACCATGATGCGGAAATTCAGGATCCCGTTCTTTTCTCGCTTCGCATCGTCCATGGTGCAATATAGATTCAAAGATAGATTAGTAGCGATTCTGCGCTCTCCCTTCTAAACATATATTCTTCTTGCAGCATTTAGCTGTTCTAAGCGTATCCGTCTCGATATATCAAAAAAATACGGATGGATGTGGTCTGGGACTGAGCCTCAGCCTTTTCCCCCCTTAAAAAAGGACACAACTCTCCATTCCCCCGCCCGCGAACTCATTTATCAGAACTACTACATGTTTTCAAAAATCCGTAAAAGAATCTTCACGCCAGCGCCGGCCATCGCCTGACGTTCTCGTCAGACGCTGTCCCGAATAATCGACATGCTCACAACGCTACAACTGAGATCCTTCTCGAGATCTTCGACTACCTCGACCCTATAACCTCCGTCTAGCAATATCCCTCGTCTGCCGTCGCTTCCGCTCTATCCTGACAAAGCACCACTGCCGCCCGGGTTATACACGGCAACCTTCGTCTCAACCGCACGAGCGCTCTGCGTGATGCATCCGATCTTCAGCCCCTTCACGTCCGAGAAAGCCATCAGCGGAGTGTTACACAATAAACGACATCCTCTTCAACGAAAACCCCCTGACACCACAGTTTTCGCCTCCGATAACGCGACGCGTCCGCCAATGTGGGCTTTTCTACGTCAACACAATCCTCGGATCCCCGCCCTGTGGCTATTAAAGTCTCGTCGCCCGAGAATGACGGAGGTCCCTGTACGGTACTCCAGATCGCAAGGAGGATAGTCGTTCCCTGAATACGTATCGAAATCGGTGGCTTACGATGATGAGGGACAAGCGACGAAACGTTCAACGATGTTAGGGTGCGATCGGGCATTTCGGCGTCGAGATGGCTAACCATGGAGCGCGGCGGAATATTGTACAGTCGATTTATTCCGCTGGTATCCGCCCGAAGGGGTGGCGCGCTTCGGTAACGTGCGAGACTGCTAAGAGCGGGGTTACAGCGACTTTTTGGTAAAAATTACAGTTGTCCATGACCAACTCCTTAGCCAAAACGCAAAATACTCGAGGCGGGTTTTTTTAATAAGAACGCGACGATAAACACGCGTAAGACCGGGGACACACCTAAGCGGATGCCTGAACAAGAGTACGTACCTAATCGTAAAGTGCAAACGTTACGACAGTCCCATTCGAGGGACGAGTGAACCACTAAATATAGGATACAGGGTGTTTTTCCGGATGCTCGCGCACGAGGGCCGAATAGCCTCCTCTGAATTGTACATCATTTCTATAATCTCTGAAGCGGCGGCAGGTAGCCTTAGGCGCAAGTTGAGGTCGAAAATATGAAAGGTTAGCATTAGAGAAGATCTCGAAGAGGACTTCAATTAGGAGCGAATCCAGTTCTATCTTCTTCGTTAACTCCGATATGTACACTTTCAATGAAAAGTAGTTCGGTTTGTATAGAATCCGACGTATTATACAGAAAATATACTCCATCGATTATCATAAAAAGACGTTGAAATCCTCGATGGCCAAAAAAAGACAATCCATCTGAAGACTCAGAGCTGGACCCTTGTAAGGTCGAGCAAGACATCTGCGACGGTAACGGCCTTTCCCATCTGTACGACTTAATTATCCTCCGAAATTCCCGTACGCAACCTACAGTGGTGCTGCTCCTGGGCAACGGCGTTTTCGTCTGCTACGGTGAGAATGATATTTGAACCTCACCACGCTACCTAGAGACCACGAACAACAAAGCCACATTTGTTGGGCCTTCAGCGATTTAATTATCCGCAGGATTGACAAGTGGGAATTTACCATCAATTCCCGAAGTCCTACAACATCATTCCCTCGTTGTCACGCGAGATAGGCGAGATCGATTAACGGATCTCTCCTAGTCGCACCCTGAGGCTTGTGCATGGGCCCCTCTGAAGAGATTCCTCTGTAGCATCAGTTCGTCGTCTACTATAAGATTTGAAGTGGCGGCATGTGAGCCTGACGCGCGACTTGAGGTCGAAGTACGACAGCTGGACGTCGAGAAATATCTCAACGAGGACTCACCGGGGAGCGAGCTCATTTCTCCGTCTTGATTACTGACATATTTATTTAGCTTTAGTGAATGGAGTTTCATTCTGATGATACAACGCGTCAGTGATAGAACGAGAAAAAAAAAAAAAAAAACGCGGTGTTTCTCGTGAAATGATTAACGGCTAGAAACCCCTCCGCAAAACGAGGACTCACCGGGGAGCGAGCTCATTTCTCCGTCTTGATTACTGACATATTTATTTAGCTTTAGTGGAATGGAGTTTCATTTCTTGATGATACAACGCGTCTAGTGATAGCAGACGAGAAAAAAAAAAAAAAAAACGCGGTGTGTTCTCGTGAAATGATTAACGGCTAGAATCCCCTCCGCAAATTTCCCAACCAATAAGCTCCATCTAGGCTTCCCCAACCTCCTACCCGTCTGCTCTTGCGTCACCCTCCGTAAGAATAACAGCGGGTTAGTCAACACGCCGAATTCCGGGGTCCACGTTTTATCGGCCCTTGGCGTGAGTTTTCCTCCCTTCCGAGTCCAGCAGACGATATTTCTCATATTGATCGAGTCGATAAACCGACGCGGTTGGTCCAGAGCAGAAGCGTCGAAGCAAGTCTTCATACCGCGAAACCCAGCGCCACGTATCAATCCGCCCTTCAGAGAGGTTATAAACTCGATAACCGTGACAGGCGTACTTTTTCGCCGTGGTTTATAAATTTATCGTGATCAAGTCCTTTGCCCCATCGCGACCTTGCCTGATTCCTGCGGTTATAAAGCTACAAGCCGGCGAACTAACGTTTTCGTGGGCGACGGAGGACAGCTCTACAGGAGTGAAATACCTTCTACCGTTAATGTTGTCGGGTTCGGATTCGAAGCCGAAGCTTCCGATGCCGATCCTGAAGTCCTCGGGCTCAGTCTCTTCCACTAGTGTCCCACAAATTCGGATCGCCTGAAGGCACGGGTGAGGTTCGTAAGTCGGCCCCCATCGACAACAATGCTGGCCGTAATCTTTCCTGTAACTGGGTCTTTCGTCTTGCGGACGATGTACCGCGGGATCGTGTTAGCGGTGTCCTCTTTGAATAGTAGCTGCTTTAGCTTCTTGCCTGTGGACGTTTCCGGAGGGTATTCGCGATTGAGCGGAAGCGGCGGCATGTGAGCGGTATCCGACGTTTCAAAGAGATGTAGCCGGTGTTGACGAAGATCTCGTGGAGGATTTCCGTTGGAAGAACGGCTAAATTAGACGTAGGTCGCGGCATCATGATCGTTTTCATTTCGTCGGAGGGGATATAACGGCTACGTAATGTGTGTTAGTTGGCCCGCAAATGTTGACAGTATTAGACAACTGCTGACAGTAACTCGAACAATGCCAGAATGAGTCTAGATAGGACATTTTCTAACAATATTTAACTTCGAACAGAGTAGACTTCGAAAGTTTGTTGTGCAAAAGAATGAAGCTTTCATTATGAAACTTAATCAAACTCTCGCTCATTAACTACAATCTGCTATACTATTACAATCCTAAACACGCTCAAAATTACTTCTCTATACGTTCAGGGAAGTATTTGGACTTCAGCTGTCAAACTATTTCGCTGGGTAAGATATATTAATTACAGACACGAGAACTGCAAATACTAGATGAATAGACTCGGATTCCGTGATGTCTAACTCTCAAGGATAGTTAGCTGGTACGAAATACTACAGGTTCATCTTTAGCATTTTTAGAAAGAACTCGCCCTTTTCTTCAACCTTCGTACACGAATGGATAATGTTGAAACATACAACTGGGCCGATGCCGGGGTCGTTCAAGAGACAAGTTGCGCACCATCATCGACGCAAAGCCCTCTTAAGCCTGTCCGCCATAGACTCCGTTTGAATTTAGCTTGTTCCTGGATGCTAAGCCACTTGCTCCTAAGAACGCGATATACACTAAACTACCCTTTACGCATGCCCCAATACGACCGACCTACCAATGTCCTGTTGTACACGTAGAGGTATATTGCCGCCGTCATCATCCACAGCTCGGCGATATCCAATACCCTCGGCGCGTACATGGGCTCTTGCATACTACGCACTTTGAGCCGACCGCGCCCGTGCTGGTCGTTATACGCAACGGCGGTAAGCACAGACGCGCGCGCCGGCGACGTTGCGGATTCGGTCGCTACAGGATGATCCTTTAGAGGTATGAAGTTGTCGCGATTTTGTCTGCTGTGGAAGCCGATGTTTTCTATCGCGAAGGAACTGGTCGGGGTGCGGAAGCAAAGACGTGACAGCGCCGGATGGAGGGCAGGGAAGCGTAAGGGCAAGCGCCGACCAAATCGCGGAAAAGGTTACGGAGAGGGATGACGACGCATTGGAGATTATAATATATCGGAAGCGGCGGCATGTTGGGGTAACGGATAGTTTAAGGGTGAAGTAGTCCAGGTGGGAGAATATCGTGATAAGGAGTTCCGTTGGGAGGGATGAGAGCGACGCCATTCTGACTTATGATAGGGAATCCCACAGCTTAGAAGCAGAATACTACGAGCGAGATAGAGCAAAACATGGAGGTGAATAGAAGGAACAGGAACACAATAGAGAAACCAGCATCGTTTTATCCTTTGAAAGTCGTGGAGGCCAGCTTTCAAATATATACTATACAGATCGGCTCTGCCTTGTGGAGTCTTAGAAGCCACCGCCAATCAGCATGGCGGCTGAATCGGAGTGGGGCCAACGACGCCAATAGGCTTTGAGCCTTGACCCCCAAATGCCACCCATAGCTTCTGAGGATAAGGATACGCGCACGGGCTTTGTGTAGGTGCTGTAAGTCACATACTCACCAATATTACTTCTGATATTGGTCGGAAGGAAGTCAGATTCACATATCTTGATCGAGTACTTCATATATGATCATAGAGTAATCAATCTAGTAATGGGTATCTATTTTTGCATAGTGGATAACAAAAACCCCTTGAACTCCGAATCTTCAATGCTAACTAGCGACAAACCATGCAACGCTAAATACAGACGAAAGCAAAGCGATAAGTGCAAAACTGCTTCTATAAAACTAAAAAATACAAAAATACAAAACACAAAAATAGAAAGAAATGCGATAGTATAACGCATCAAGAAGCAGCGCCGTTCCGCGCGTTCCCTAGACCGCGGTACCCATGCGTGGGCCCTCTGTATCTCCTGAAAGTAAGATCCTCCGGCGTCAGTTTTGCGATCTTTTCCGCGACCCTCGCAGTCGCGTTCTTGGCCCGTTCGTCAGATATAGACGTGGATGCGGACGGTGATACGATTTGCACGCGGGCTTGTTCGCGTTGGCCGTCGCCGTCGCAACCACCGCCGCTGCTCATTTGGTTGCCGCCGTTCTGGTCGCCACCGTCCGAGCCGATTGCAGGGGATTTGTGCCCTGATTACGCTCTGGTCGCCATCGTCGCTACCTGTCACTGGAACGTTACCGCTCTGGTCACCGGAGTTGCCGCTCTGGTCGCCACCATCACTCTGGTCGCCGCCGTTGCCATGAACCGATCCGCCGGTGTTAGTATTGGTATTACTGTTACCGTTACTGTTCCTCTGCGCGTATGGGGCGAACCCGACCCGCATGGCGCCGCTGTTCGGATCCTGTTCGAAGCGGAAGTACGCCGACTTGAACAGGAGGGAGCCGTAAATGTTTTTTGGGGACCGGGTGAATCCGGGATCGGTTGTATCGCACCCTGACATAAATTACCTATTGAAATAGAGAGTGCTGTTAGTTTGATTGAACTTAACATTGCGACCAGAAAAAGGAAAGAAATTAAAAGGGCTGCTCATTTCTACTTACTGCCTTCCCGTATTTCGGGCATCGTAAAGGCGCTCATGTCGAGGTCCACCATGGAGGATCCGATGGACAGCGAGATCTGAGGGAGCTGCGTGTCGCATTCGTATATGTACACCCCGTCCCGTGTGGGCTGCGCTCCGGGATTTGCTGATAAACTGCATCCACAGTCTCTCGATCCATGGCGATGAGTGTGGTGCCGGTATCCAACAAGGCGGTGTGTACTCCGTTCTCTATCCGCTGCCCGCCGACGACGGTCGTCTTCGAACCTCCGACGGCGAGGTCACCGTTACTTGTATCCATATCCTGGAACGTGTACTCCCCCGGCCTCGCGCTTTCGTCGTCGTGCCCGATCCCGAACCAGATATCCTGACTATCCGCAGGTCCCAAATGCGTCGTGAAGAAATTGAAGCCGGAAGACTGCCATAGCGTGTCCTGCGGCACCCGCTCCCCACCGATGGCGACAGTATTAATCGTTTTAACACCCATGCCTACGATCCCTAGCGCCGCATCGCTTAGAGACTGACGGGCACGCCCTTTCACCTGCGAAGCGCACTCGATCGCCTGGCCCTGTATCATAAGTCCACCCTGTGTCGTGACGGTATCGTAGACGACGAGGTCGCCGGTAGCTCTGGACTGATCGAGGTATTTGATTCCCCAGCTGGCGTCCCTGAGGACCTTTACGCTCCGCGACGGTTGGTACAACCCGTTCTTCGCAGCATTCTGCACATGTTGCGGGAGGAGGGTGCTGCAGACCCAGAGGTCGGAGCTGCCGGTGTCCATGAGCAGTCTCTGCTCTTGGCCACCGATGGCGATGGTGCCCAGCCAGCCGCCTGTGCCATCCGACCACACGACTGGTATCTTGCCGCCTCGGGCGCCGCTGCTATTGGACGGTGAATGGCTGGACAGGTTGCTGTAGTAGTTCCCGCTGTCGGAGTATTGCGGCGCGGCGTAGGCGAAGTATACGGCGCTGAGGAGAGGTATTAAGCCGTATTTAGTCATCGCGATTATCGTATAAATTAGAGTATTGAACCGCGAAAGCTTGTAATGTGTTTGGGGTTGCGACCTGCGGCAATTAATGAAAGGAAAGAAAGGATGAAGTTAAGTACAAGACGAAATATCTACGAGAATTGAAAATAAAAACGCTCGACCAGGAGGTGGAAAAGAAGAGAAGAGGCTATTAAATAAACTTGGCAGCAGAAAAGTCCCGGTCTATCAGCGTATTGGCAAAGGGAGAACGATTGATACCTTTTTCAGGAACATGAAGTGGACCTGGGAAAAAGGACGATAGTTATATGTATCGCCGTATCATCATAACAGAAAAGCTGAAAACACAACCAATAAATGCCATTGTTATTGAATTCGGAAGATATGAACCGATAGGGATACTACCCTTGGGAGTTTCGGTATTGACCTAGGGCTATGG
This sequence comes from Pezizomycotina sp. ARF18, assembly GCA_002224055.1. Taxonomy (NCBI): domain Eukaryota; kingdom Fungi; phylum Ascomycota; species Pezizomycotina sp. ARF18. Next base: position 23,785 of record AZLU01000135.1, read on the forward strand.
AAATTGGCTGTTGGTTCCTGGAGCCCGGGCGTCTCACCAGACACACTACCAATTTTGGTACCGGGCGCTTAGCAACACAACAGCGAACCCAAAGGGTCGTACGTAATTGCTTTTGACATGTCTGTAATAATCTACCGGCACTTTCGTGGGTAACAACGAAGATCATATTCCATGAAAAGCTTCGGAACAGGAGTAGAATCAACCCTTCATCTCTATACTCGCCTTCACGCGTAATGCCGTGCGCTTGTTGAGACTTGGCAGCCTGGATCAGGGCTGAAGTCTTAGCGCAGTAGCTGAGTATCTCAGAACATGGGACGAAAGGTGTTCACCAAGTTCGAAGCAACAAAACACCCAGTTACTTACATTCCCTAACAGGCCAAGGTTTTCGCCGTTTGTTTGTTAATCTTTCGTTAGGCGACATTACCGGATATCTCGGAGCCTTTAAAGGGTGCCCCCCATGCTTCTGTGCATTACGAGCAGCGGTGGCTGAGAATTTGAGAAACTTCAATACCGTGCGCTTACCCCGGGGCTGAGCCGTTGCTGTTGTCACTCAGGCACCGTTGAATAATTGGTTTCTCTGAAAGTGAATCGATTCGCTCGAATGCTGTGCCATGCTTCCTACCTTATCGGTGGTGTAAACGCTGGATAGAGAGACTTTGTAAGCCTGCATAATCGTCTCCTGGTTTGCGTGATAATCAGAAAAAGTTGATCATTGGCGTTTTCTGGATGAATCGCCGTATAAACGGGCGGCTAAGCATCGGGGATACCGCGATGATGGGGAGCTACGAATTAGTGCTTCCCGCTCCAGCGGCTCCCGAATAAGGCGAAGAAACCTTGAGAGACGATTTTACATGCCAGGGCTTACTTTCAAGTTCACGGCAGATATTTCGCTAGGTTGTGGAGTTGATAAGGTACTATGTCTGAGACGCCGGGACCGGGTTTGAGATTATCGGAGATTTCTACGCAATGTTCGCGATCGGTTTGTTCCGAACAATCGTTCCGGGGACGCAAATCAGCCCAAGGCAGCCTCACTCTTTGACTCTCAAGGCATACACCGGCTGTGAGGAAAGTTGTCATGGTTTTAATATATTTGGGACCGAGAATACTCAGCGGTCTGCTATGCGGGGCCTTTCATGATACACCCACATATCTAACAGCTCGGAGGAGCAAAGATCAGTCGAACAAGTAACGGAAAGTATAAAGATAATCGAAAGAGATACGCCCGACGAGTCCACGCGATGAAATATTGTTACGGCGATGTGTCACGATTATACATCCAAACCCTTTCACGCGAGGGAAATGATATGGATCAAAAGCGTAAACAAGCCTACCTATCTAATGTCGGCTCGGATGTACCGATATACCGCAATTGAAAAGGAATTGAAACCGACGAAAATGAACAAACAATACAAACCCGATTCTAGTAAAATGATATAACTCTATTGCCTTCCCCGTTTATTCTTTTACTTTATTCCTTCTACCTCCTCGCCGGGTGCGTCAGAAACCTTCGGCATCTTGTCCCATGCATATCCCCGTTGCTGGGGTGAGCTCCTCCGCGGCGTATCCTTCTCTAAATTGAGTAGCACGCAATCTCCGCAATCCAATCAAGGAGTCGACGTGCAAGAAGGTCTCCGAGATCATTTCATTCGGGATTCGGAGAGTCGGGGGTAAATTCTTTGGGGAGGCGGACATCATGGAAAACGGTCCATTTACAGGATTGGCAGCGCTTGCAAAAATGAAGGAGGCTGAGAAAATAGGAGACGCTAACCTACGCTAGGGATACATATCTACTTAGGCACAAGCTATCCCGTCCTATAGAGCGAAGCCTGCATTTCCAGTCCGGCATACTCTCTATCTTAGGTCACGCAACGCCGTTCCAGCGTTACACACAGCCAAGGGACTTCACGGCAGGCGTTATTTTTCCTAGCAAACTTGCCGGATACCCGCATCATGCAGAAGGTCCTTTTTTGAGGCCCAAACCGGCAAAGAAAAGCTTACAGCAAACTACTTGGCTTGCAAAGGCGGAAGGGTTCATTATACCCCGTATAATGCTATCAGGCCAGGAGGCGCAAACGAATAGAATAAAACAGGAGTAAGGCTATGGCGCGAATGTGCGGAAGCAGTCTTTGGTATTGGCAACTACGCTACAGGTAATTATCCGATCTTTAAGTCGGATATTTGCAAAGGAAACTTGTATTCGCCCTCTACACGGCGAAAAGGAAGCGAAACAAAAAAAAAAGAGAAAAAAAAGGCGATCAGGAGATCTCAGGTGAGGAGATGTTGCACCACCCACGCTCGGCATCTATGATTCTGTCTCGCGCGTTTCTCCGCACTGATAAAGAGCTATCCTTGACCTCTCTGGTCTGTAGAGATTTCATAAGCTTTGCTATCTTTTCTTCTTCTTTTTCTTCTTGGTCTTTTTTTTTTTTTTCTTGTTCCTCCAGTACATTTTGGGTCTGTCAAAAAGCCTGTAAGTTATTACAGCATGATAAAGGGTCGAAAATGCATCAGAAATGGTTTATTTTCGATACGGGTCTTCCGTCGGGAGGGCTGCCCTCGCAGCTCATATTTTCTCTATTTTATTTATCCCAGGATAGAAGCACCTTCCATAGAAACATCCTCACCCTCAGCGTCGTCCGTCTGTGCTCTCTTCACCTCCAAATCCTTAGCCTTGGGAGCCTTCCTCATCACAAATCAAAGTTAAACACCATACTAACCCCCGTCACCTTCCCCCATCAACCCCAACAATGTCCCCCACACTAACACCCATAAGCAACCTCATCCCAACCATCCTCACCATCCTACCATCATCCCACTTCATCCTCCCGCGCGCCGTCTGCATGTCGCGCTGCGTGTACTTATCCAACATCTCCACAACGTCCTTCACCGTAACCGCTTTACCCTTCTTCTCATTTTCCACGCGGCGGTATTTACTCTCCTGACAATATTAGGAAAAAAACTCCCTTATTTCGACAGCGCAACGCGCCGGCGACGTCGCGTTTTCGTTCGCGATCGTGGAAGTTATTATGGGTAGGAAGTGTCTCCCCTCGCGCGTATGCCGATGTGCGATACACCGAGTGGTAGGTCGTGTAGGCGGATCTGTTTACGCAGTGGGCCGGCTTCTAATAAAGGTATTGCAGGGTGGACTTAAAGCTTTCCGAGTCCGGATGCTTTGAGGAGACGCCGGCGGTGAATAAAGCTTCGGCGAGGGGTCCGCCGCTGCTGCGTATGATCGTGCGGAAGAGCCGGCAGACGGCCGTGATGGAGTACTTTAGGGTGAAGTAATCGAGGCAGAGGAAGATTTCCGTAATTATTTCCGTGGGGATTCGGAGAACAGGGGAGCGGCGCGCTGTTGAGGAGGACATCTTGAGGAGGGCCGTCTTTGCCCGGATCGAACATATGCTTAAAAGGGACGAAACTGGAAGGGAACGGATTTGTCTGATCCGGCGAAGGGAAACTTATATACGTGGTGGCCGAAGCTAACCCATTCGTTAGATCCGAATTCAAGCCTCGATTTTTTTTTTTTTTTTTTCTGATTGAGGGGATGCCGCAAGTCTTCCTTCTCACGGTTTATTACGCACTGACCTCAACCATCTTTGTGCAGGAAGAAGGAGCCGGTACGCGCATGATCATGATGCAACATCCCTTTCCGGGATTACAGGCTGTATCCGACTCTAGCTAACTGCACAGAGATAAATAAAGAGAGAGATAGAGAAAGAGAGAACATGAACAGGTCCGTCGCATTGCTTCTGTTAGCTTAAAGAACGCCGTAAAAAAGAAAAACGTTGCCGAAGTGGATTCGGCAGCCGACGCGTTGTTAATCGAAAAACAGGAGGGAGGAATTTCGTACTTGGTAGAGGAACAATCAAGTGAGGGAATATGTGGGTTGCCGTTTTATAGCCGGCACCGTGGATGATGTCGCGCTAACCGCGGGGTCCGGCAATCACAGTAAGAGTAGCGCGCCTAACTTATCTAGAATTTTTCTCACAAAAAAAAAAATAAAATAAAAAAAATAATAGGAAAGAAAGAAAGAAAGAAAGAAATTGAAAATTGAATGAATTGTAGCTCTGGTAGCCGTATAGGTGCAAAGAATAAACTGCGGGCTTGTGCAAGAAGAGAGTTTAGTTCCACATTGAAGCGATACATAATAATCCGTTTCCCTTCCTTTAGCAAACAATCCCAGTATAAGTTCCTTTCATCTAATGCCAAAGTTTTTCAGATTTCGTTCTGCTTTTTTCAATGGTATGCAGTATAGATACAAAATACAACCTCCCGAAAAAAGAAGCAACGCTTCTCCGTACCGACAGACTGCCTCGTCTCCAAATAGAAATCCTCCCTTTTTTTCGTTTTGTGCCGAATAGTTTTCGATTTCAGATGACGGGCCAAAAAGGAGCGTAAGGCTTCGACAACATCGAGCACAAGTAATAAGCATTTCCGTTCTCAGTGTTGTTAACAAGAAGAGGTAGGGGCTTTCCGCTGGTACTAACCGGACCATCGGTGCGGGAGCTACGATGCCAACCCTAATAAAATCGCACGGGAGGGAGACGTAGCGTTCCGGAGCATCAAAGGAGTCGCGTGGACGGGCAGGAAGCGACGGTCTTTCATTTCAAATCCGAAGCACTCGATAATGAGTGGATTTCATCGGTGGAGACATATTCTGCACCAGGGATTCTTAGAGAGTCGCGGCAGGCTGAGGCATGGGTGCGGCTCGAAGGTCGGAGCGGTAGTAGTACTACGTGCGCTTCGTCGAACTGACGATCGGCGATCGGGATGGGGGTTTTTCCGACAAAGAGGAGCTCAGCGACGGGCCTGTACCTGTTTCATTTGCGATGATGCTGAAGGATAGTCGGAGACCGCAGGAACAGAGAGCGTAAGCGTCGTGTAATCAAGGCCTTTGAAGACCTCGATAAGAAGTTCGGCAGGAAGGGTTGATAGTATTCTTGCAAACTCTATGGAACGCGTGTTCTTTGTATGTAAGTTGACTTGATACTGAAGTAGACGCCGTATGTAGGTTCTTTGCTTGCTTTGCTCCTAGGCTTGATATTTAATTTTATTTGCCAAGGGAGAACTTCAAGGTTCCCTTTTTTCCTTTTTTTTTTTCCTTTTTCCCTTAGGCTAAGCCGTCGCCCATTTCTTTTTCTTTCTCCTTTCTTTTCATTTTCGTTAAGCAGTTTTGCAATTCAATAATAATAACAATAATAATAACGAGATGCGATGCAAAAATGCAAAAACCATCAAGCAATGCTGCTGCTTTCCTTCGGTCCATATTAGCTAATTACATCATCATCATCATCAGAAAGACTGCGAGGAAAATGAAAAGGTGATGATGAAGAGTCCCTCTCCACCCTCCTCTATATCCGGAGCGCAGCAATATCCGCGTCGAGTTGGGGAGTTTCAACATCGATATCTATTAGACTCGTTAGATTCGCGAGAAAAAAAAAAGAAAGAAAAAATAATTTTATTTCCCATCAAAGATAAGACGGATTTGCTGGCCTAATTCTCTTTGGGAAAAAAAAAGAAGACCACGGCACCGCAGATACCTCTGAGACACCTGAGGTCGCCAAGTAAAGCGCATACTACTATGTAGCCAACACCCATGCAAAAGAAGAGGGGGGGGGGGGGGGGCTGAAGAAAAAGCTTCGTACTTAATTCTTTGATTTTTTTGTTTATTGTTGTAGTAGTAAGAATAGGAGGGGGGTTGGCGCGCATATATTGATGGAATCTGATGTCCTCGGTGCGGATGGATCTCTGGATATATGTTTGGTGCTCCGACGTTTATCTGCGTTCATCTCAGGGCATTGGCACCAAAGACCTTGACGATGTTAACGGACCCGAATGAAATAAAAATAAAATAAAATAAAAATAAAAATAAAAATAAAAATAAAAATAAAAATAAATAAAATAAAATAAAATAAAAATAAAATAAAATAAAAATAAAAATAAAAATAAAAATAAAATAAAAAAATAAAAATAAAAATAAAAATAAAATAAGAATAGAATAAAACTCGTCTTCATACCAAGGTTCCAGTTCCCCGATTCAAATATCGTGGAGGGACGCAAGATATATTCATGAAAAATAACGGCCTCCCTCCTGGTGTCGTTCTTCGCTTGATGACTGAATTTATATCTCCCATTCAGTCTAATACGCCCATCCAAACCCACCTTCACGTCACCAAACCCCTCACTAACCACAAACCTAACCTTCGCAACACCCTCCCCTTCCCCCTCCCCAAAACCTCCCCCCTCAAACACAACCTATACCCCAACCCAAAAGCTCTTCGGATGTAATTCGCAACGTGCCTGTGCCCGCACTTCTGCCCTTCCATCCTGTGTAGTAAACACCTCACAACTTCTATCACCGTAATGGTTCCGTTGAAAATTTCAGATGGCTCGGAAGTTGTACAGCGGACTGGTGACGTTTACGTTTGCGTGCGCCCAGGCCACCGTACGAAGCCTGTTGCCGATACCGTAGCTGCCGGCGGCGGGGCGTTAACGTTGAACGCTAATTCGAATTCTATCCCCGGCGTCGCCGGCGAAACGGCGTTTTCGGACGCGACGGGGGCGGACTCTAGCGGGACGAAGCGTCCGCCGGTAGTGTAAAACCCGACGGTGTTGAGCGGGATGGAGATGTCGCGGCCGTGGAAGGCGTAGTGCGATGATAGTTAGACAGCGGGGGACGTTGGAGAAGCAGAGGAGGGCGAAGGCGGGTGGACTTTGTGCTCGAGCGTCCTGTCCGCTGTCGGAGGAACCGAGGAGGTGAAGAGGATTTCCGCGACGGGCCGGTGCGCGAGGCTGCCATTCGGTGAGGATGGAGTTGAAGCGGCGTTGACGAGCGGAGGGTGCAGCGGAGGTGAAGTATGGGAGGTGGGAGAAGATTTCGGAGAGGAGCTCGGTTGGAGCGTCGAGAGGGACATGTTGTTGACGATTGTTAATGATGTTGATGATATTTGATAGTAATGACTGATTGAAGGTTGGGTTGTTGTTTAATTGGTGGGGTTGTTCTGGGGGCGTTACTCATAAGGCTGAGAGGTGGGATAAGTTAGATGCCAAAGGTGTGACAATACCCGGGGTTTTTTTTTTTTTTTTTTTTTTTTTTCGGTTGTTGGCTCTGGCATCATGTTTCCTGCCACGGAGGAAGAAGAAGAAGAATATATATATAAATAATAAGAAAGAGAAGAAGAAAAGAACCAAACGGTTACATTCAATCGATTGATTGATTAGCCTCGTAGCTCCGGTGTAAATAAATTTGCGGCCCAAGGAGGGGTCTACGAAACTACATCTTTGAGAAGTCGAGTTAACTATAAAGGCACAAATCTACTAATCTAAGGAAGTTAATCCCCGCCGTCTCTCCCGAATATATGCTTCCTGGCACCTCCCCGCGAATGGCAATCTTGATTTCATCGATCTCGAGACACGGTTGTGATGTGAATGTCAGTGATGTCGACAACATCATCCCCTAAATAAAGCCGTTATTTTGCTTACTAGAGCAAGACGCAAGCAATATCGTATCGTATATGATTGATGAATTGATTATATTTACCATCCGGGTATACTTAAATACGCCAGCGGAGCAGCAAAGGACGGGCCCTAACCTAAGAAATTCTATCTTGGGAACGCGATACCAAGGTTGTCAATCTTCCTTTCAGTTCCCCCGGCTACCTTTTGGAACCTTAACCATCCAAACCTCTTCTCGCCGTCATCCCCCACATCCTTCAGCCTCAGAACCTCCACCAAAACATCGCCCCACCGTGACCGATCACCGCTGACGCCCAAGATCCAACTACCTCTCCGAAGATCATGGCCAAGTAGAGTAACTTACACGGCGGGCTCGTCGCGTCGTGGCTACCTATATTCGTATCCGATAGCGGATTAGGGGAGTCCAAGTAGCGAGCGGAGGTGGTAGGAGGATAACATGGCTGGGAAGCTTGGGCTTCGCGTGTCGTGAAGCGTTAGATTATGCGAGGGAAGTCCGGAAAAAAAAAATCAAAAAAAAAAAAAAACAAAAACGAAAGGCGAGCTACTGTTGAAAAATATTTTTGGATCTTTTCGACATGGAACCCGGATTTTTACTAAAGCAGAAATTGAAAAGAGAGAGAGAGAGAGAGAGAGAGAGAGAGAAAGAGAGAGAAAGAGAGAGAGAAGGGGGGTTGAATTCGTCCGGCAGCTTCTCGATATGAACGTGTTTTAAACCTTAAAAAGCGGGGCTGTGCTGCGCTACTGGAAACTCAATGGCCAATTTTTCAGCTGAAATGAATCGACAAACCACGCTGCCCCGCTTCCCGCTTCCGACTTCATGACCCTTGGCGGGGAAGCATAGCAAGCCTTTACGGGGAGACCACGGCTGCGGAACACCGGCTACATAAAAATATCGCCATCTCCCAACTCTTGTTAAAAAAAAAAAAAAAAAAAAAAAACGTCCATCGTCATCGCCACACTCCACAAACAACAACCAAGCGATGCCATCCCTATCAACCCTCCAACGGAACTCCTCGACCGCATCTTCTCCCACCTCCCCCTTCCACCACGCTCTCCGTCCAACTAACCTGCCGCCGCTTCCACACATCCTCTCCGACGTATCCTACATCTCCTTCTCCTCCCCGCTCTACAAACCTCAAATCTGCTACCCAACCGTCCTCACATCTTCCGCCGCATAACCCGTTCACTCCTCATAACTCCCTCTTCAACACCGCTCTCCTCCACCGCCATCCGAGAACAAGAGGCAACATACCCACCGTGTAAATGGGTTATCTAACGCTCGAAGGAGCGGGATTATTGAAGACTTGTTCGGCTAATAATCTCCTGGGTGACGATGGGAAGGGGTCAGCGTGATGCAGTGTATCGAGGCGGTGTTGGGTATCAAGAGGTGGAGGAAGTGAGGAGACGAAGATGACGAGGCAGAGGGGGTATGATGGTGTGATGGACGTTAAAGAGATCACAAAGAGGGGCGAGGAAGACGGTGGTGCGAAGGAGATGTTTGGAAGGTAGTATATATGGGTGCAGGGAGATGGGGAGCGAAGAGATGTGGGACCATCTGGAGTGAGAAGTATTGATAGACACGACGGAGAACGAGGGCAGGAAAACGTTGGGAGGAAATTTTTTTTCGTGCCGCTTGTCTGGGCGGATTTTGTCTACATGTTTTATACGCGTCGAACGAAGAGACGTGTGATGATACCTGCCGGTTGTATATCTACGGCATCCCCCGGATCACTAAATTTTTGTACGCTTAAGAAAAGGAAGCAAAAGGAAGATACGTCGGTCTCATCACCACCCTTCAAACCAGAAGTTTTTTCTTTCAAAGATCCACGCACGTCACGTAATCAGCGACCTAATCTAACTCTCAGCCGTGCATAGTTTAAAGGAGGGGACGCCCCCATCCAATTGACCGGATCCTTCCATCTCGTTTGGTTGCTTTTTGGATTTTGCTGCAATAACCCTACTCTTCCCCTCATCTTCCCTCTCTCCGTTTTTTTTTTTTTTTTTTTTTTTTTTCTGGCGTGTTCATATGCCGTACACTCGCTAGGCAACCTAATCCAGCTTCGAGATCGGAGCAAGGCCATGGAGTTCGTCATCGAACAACAAATGAATCGCATCAGGGTGGGGTTCAATATATATAGCCTCGCAGGTGCTCGGGAGGGTTTGTGCTGTCCCACCCCGCTAAAACGGCTCAAAGCATGCGCGGCGCGTGGTACCCCTTCCTCGGACGAGTAACATCATCCTTGAATACAAAAAAAAAAAAAAAAAAAAAAAAAAAAAAAAACATTTTGTATTGGCATTTGGAGAGAAAATACAGCTCTTCAAAACATAGGCGACGACCTGCTGTAAACCCCCCTTTTTTTTCTTTTCGGAATCCATCTTGCAGTCATAATATATCTTTTTCCCCTGAAATAACTTAAATTCTTCTATACTGTATGATATCTTTCGATGGGATCTGGTTACCGCCCAATCTTGACGCAGGATAAACGTAAGATCCGTAAACCTCCCAAGCCATTAGACTCGGATTCTTCCACCCCGATCCTATCCTATCAAAGCCTCAGCTCTCCATCCTCACAGTCGCCCACCTCCACCATCCCACCACTACCGTTCCTCCCCCTAACGACCTCCCTCAGCTTATCGAGCGCATCACACTCCGCCTTAATCCAACTGTACAGCTCCAACCCGTGCCTCCACCCGGTAATACCTCATCCAGCTTCTCCCCTTCTCAACTTCCTTCGCTTCAACGCCCACGTCTCCGGATTATAATTATTCTGCAATCCGACGAACGTGTACTCCCTTAATCCACCCCTGCTGCATAGTAAGTCGAACACGTCCGACCAATCCGGTCCGTACTCACCGTTATTGTCGTTGCTGTCCGGCTGCAGCGAGAAGTGGACAGCGTTAACCTTCTCAGGTTACGAGGGGCTCGAGGAAGCCGAGCAACGTACTTCGTCGATCCCGACGTAACGCGTAATTTCACCTCGAGACTTGTCAGCGTCGCATAATCGAACCCGTTACCGAATTGTAGTACGTGCCCGTTGCGGCGCACGTATCTCGTGAAATCCTGCTGTCCCACGACGGATAGCGACGAGAGGTACTTGCACCCGTACGTTAACACTTTAACGCCGTTAGTAATTTCCCCATCTCCGCCTCCGCGTCGAATGATAAGTGCAGCAGTAGCTTTAGCTCCCGCAACAGCGGGAATAGCGTGAATTTCTCCCTGCCGACGCCACTCTCGTCAGCGCTGCGGCGCTGGAATTCCAGCATGGCGCTACTAAGCTGTTAAGAACCCACTCCGGCCCGTCGCTCTCAATCCTCAACGCCTTCAACTTCTTAACCGGTCTCAACTCATCCACTGCGCTCCTATATCCTTCAAGTCGTCCCCGTTCACCGTGTTAATGTGTACTTCGTCCAACTGCGCCATAACAGCTTTTAAAAATTCGCGGAGGACGGTGAAGGACGGTGAGATCGATTGGCGGGATATGCGCCGGAGATGTGTAGCACGCGGACGTGGCGGAGGAGGCCGGAGTCGAGGAGCCAGCCCATGCGGTCGACGGCCCACTCGATGGAGCCCGGTGTGCTGTAGGTGAGCGTGTGGAAGAGGAACGGCGTGGCGATCGTGGCGAAGCGGCGGCACACGAGGCGGAGGGAGGAGAGGGTGGGGTTGAGGGGAGGCATTGGGCCGTGATCTAAGTAGATATCAATGGAATCGTTAACGGGCGGTGTTTTCTTTGATTAGCATTGACGGAGGGAGAAGAGGAGAAGCCCGGGGGAGGGGATGGTATACCTGGATGAGGATCTCGTTCGGGAAGACGGGTTGGGGCGCCATGACGATGATAGAAGGCGTAGCGTGTATATAAATCCGTAAGTAACGTCCGTTGTATCAACGAGCTGAGATTTCTTTTGTATAGTTGATAGGGTAGTAGTATGGCGGAAGTTGAATGATTTATCGGTAGCTAGCATCAGGCTGGTGTCGATTTGGTTGTTTATTTGCTGCCAATTTTTTTTTTTTTTTTTTTTTTTTTTATCATTGGGGGTAAATAAATAAATAATAGGGAAAGTTGCTAGCAGATTCACCTTCCGCCTTCTCCTCTTTCTAGACACTCGAAGCTCGACTGTTCAACGTTTTGAATAGTACACAACGGTTACATCTGGATGCTCAGGACGTGCGAACTAGATGCTCACCGGTCCTTTTTTTGGAGCGCGTTGCGTACACAATATCCGAGTCTTCGAAGAATCACTGCCTCGTTTTCTTTTAGTAGTCCGTGTCTAGGCAGTAAGACCTTCAATGATATGCTCTATAGGAAGACACTCCTCGTTCATTCACTCTTTTCTTCTTGACCTTGCTCCCTTTCTGAAAGCAAAAACCCGCATGGAGACCAACAGGGAAACCTAGCTTTAATTGTCAAAAAAAAAAAAAAAAAAAAAAAAAAAAAAAACATGCCGCGTCCCTTTTTCGTCATGACGATTTCCACTGAGATAAGCACAACTGGCCTTAGTATCCATTTTTCAAACCCTTGGCTTTGTTTATGAAGTAGCTTCTGTCATGGCTTCGGCGAAACTCTTAGTTGATAGTTTCTTAGAGGAGTCCATGTTATAAGCACAGCTCGTCAAGGGGTTTTTAGTCACGGGCGAAACTTTTTTTGTGAAGTCCAATTATCTTGTACTCGATTTTGGATAGATCCCAAGGTTCAGAGCCCACACGCGAGGATAGCTGAGCTCTCGGGCTCGTAAAGAAAAATTATCAACACAAATCTATATTTATCCCAATACTAACTATTGAATCTACAATACAACGCCATAGAACAAAAAGCACGCGCTCGATGTGATATATCTACGCCTGAGGCGTTGAGTTGTGTAAGCGCGACCCCATTACGAAGAAACTTTAAACCAAAAACAGTAAGCTACTATATCTCTCAGAAAGTTTTTTCGAGTGCCGCGTAACCACGTTGGAAAAGGGAATCGATCCCAAACTGTCGTCTGCAGTGGACAGTCAGCAGACGTGCACAAACTCTGAATGAAGCACTTCCGTGTTGGTCGCGCCGTTGGTAGCCGTCCGGATGCAGAAACTTCGTAGACTCGACAATGACTTCCAGAAATTGCGGAGATTTTTATGCGGGCTCCCGCTTCCGCGACGTAAGTGTTCGTTTTTTTTTTCGGCGTCACGCCGCGGCAATGCCAAGAAGGCTAGTTATGCGTGTGCTTATAGATCTCGAATTACCAGGCGTACGGAAATAATACTTTTAGTAACATAGTAACATCTTCTTCCGTCTTATAAGCTAACTGGTTTGAAATCGTGATCTAACTCATTCAATCAAGTGAAAGCGTGTATCCCTGAATCCCAGTACCGACACGTCGGCACAATACTCAGACACACATGTTCTATTATTATACGGTGAGCTTCTAACTCTTTTTGTTGTTCACGATGGAAACCGGGACATTTTTGAGCTGATGGTTGTGAGGCTCATCGCCGATTGGTCAATTACCCCGAGCTTTTAATGGCTTTCGTGACGATGCGATGCTGCGAGGCTGAGCTGGCAATATTTTCCTTTTTTTTTTCGTTTTAGAAATCCCCGACCTAACCCGCTTCGTATTTCCAGAGCTCTTACATCTCACGATGCATCTCTCCATCGTGTGAAGGCGCTCTTGGTATAAGTAACAACGGTCGTACCTTCTAGGCTGGATGTCACAATTGTGCGACCGCCTCGAATCCCCGAATGTCCTTCCCCAGAATCGCGTAACCACGACTTGTCCAAGCTACATCAACCCAGATTCTCCGCAATGCTTCTCCACACTCTCCACACTCCCACAGAGATCCTCATCGCGATCTTCACCGAGCTCGACTACCTAACCTAACCTCTCGGTCTCACATACCTGCCGCCGCTTCCACGAAATCCTCACCGCGTGGACCTCCCCATCATCACCGAACCGCTCTCGCAATCGCTGACAGGTACCACCTCACAACCCGAAACACAATCCGAGTCTTACGCCCTCCACCCGGTCTTCCAGCAACTCCTCCTCGCGGTTCGACGAATACGCGAATAAACAACGTCGAACATCGGCGTCGGGAACAGTAGCAGCAACTTTACTCCGATTGAAGAGTAGTTGTAGGAGGCGATAACGCTACGTTCCACCGTTAATTTCTTTTACATTAAAGTGCGGAATTGGGTAAATACACGCTCAGAAAATTCATCGATACGCGAGCGTCGAAGTCGCCTATTACGGTGGTGCAGGTTGCGGATGCGGTAGGGCTTGTTTGGCGCCGGGACCGGAAGATAGGATGGGCTTTGCGAATGTCATAAGACGACTGCCGAGTTTGAATCTGCTTTCTGGGCGGGATGAAAGGAGTATAGAAGGGAAGAGGCGGAGCGGAAAGAGGGGAGGAGGGGTTTTGAGGAAGTTAGTGCGATACCGGATGATCTGGTAGATGAGGAAGGGAAGATGGTGAGGATATGTAAAGTGGTTTTCAAAATGCAGGAGCGTCGACGAGGTGGAAGATGTGGATGAGACTTATGAGTCGTCGGAAAGAAGTAAGGTCGGAGATATACACCAAGCACTATGTGCGGAGTCTTTCCTTCTTGCTTTTCTTTTGCTATGTTTTTGGTCAACGTAATCGGGTGCTCGTGCTCAAAAGCTATTTTGTAGATAATATTACCGGCGGTTTGCAATTGCTTAAAGAATGGAAATGCATTGGAGATCTCATCTGGTTACGCAAGCGGATCAAACAAATTGAAAGAGAACCCAACCCTCAAATAGAAAAACAAAAACCTCTACAGTAAACTGTTAGACTATTTAAAGTCATGAAAATCACTCGAAGGACATAATATTCAGCCTTTAAAAACTTAGGAAAGCCTTTATTTAGGGACTAAGTATACACACTGCTATTGGAATACAGATGATAGCTTCATGTGATGGGTTTTACGTTGTGTTTCAGCCGGTCCCAGAATCACGGTTCAAGAATGCACGAATTCCCCGAGTAGCATCAATGATGCAACTAAACCCCACCCCTGGGAGCTGGGTTATTATACAGTACATGTCAGTAAATGCTCATCCTAGTGAATTAATTAACGTAATAGCGACAAGGGTTGAGCTGCGTCGCAACAACGGCCGGTTTCAATATCTTAACTATCTTGTTGTTGGTTGGTGTTGGAGTTCAACCCGCTGTGTGAAATCCCAGCATCACCGCGATATTAGCATGTGGAATCTGCGCGAAATCCATCGGGTTTTTCGCGCTTTGATCTCGTTCGATACAGGAGTAAATCCGAATACGATCAACGAGTAAGAAATCCCATCTTCTGATATACAGCTTTTGGGATCTACCACATGTCAGTTTAAGTTAACCCCACTAATAAATACAACCATCATTCAATACATACTATTAATATTAAGATAACCGTAACTACCTTATAAGCAACAGCTTACCTTAATAACTACGTCTAAGGACTTCATCAATAAGCGCCCTACCTACACTATCTCACAACTCCCCTTTAAGTAAAACACCGGATAGAAACACTTACTTCTCTAGGTTACCAAAGGGAGCTCACGTGACGCTTCGCTTTATATTATATTGATAACTTCTCATTTGAGTAAAGATACCGGATAGAGAAATACTTAGGTATTGCTCTAGGCATACCGAAAGG
>AZLU01000135.1:40383-113202 GCA_002224055.1 Pezizomycotina sp. ARF18
CATCTCAGCTGATAGCTTGGTCCAGCGGCGTCCTCCCTGTATCGTCCGCTTGGTTTACAACCGCTCTCGCGCCGTTCTTCAATAGGAACTGCAAGACTCTGGGATGAAAACCGCAAGATGCAAGCATGTTGTCCCGTCCCATTGCTCAAATGGTGTCTTTGCCATGCGCGGGTCCCACTCTAGGAGTATTCTGGACAAGGTTTAATGGCCGTATCGAACCGCTCCAAGGAATGCGCTGACGCGTGTGAACTAGCGTCGATTGAGATTACGAGAAGCCAAATCTTCGTATAGGTTTAAGAGGATATTTTCTCGTCCGTTCACGGCGCCGGACCATATTATGACCCGGTTTTCGGAGTATAGTACCTTCCACCGCGCGTCCTTCGGTGTTTCTGCTGACCCCACGGCTTCAATTCTTCCCGAGCGTTTGAGATGAGTTTCCCGACTGTTGGCTCAGGCGGTCGTGGAGATATCGTCACAACATCCTCTGCGAGAACAATGCGTTCCTGAGCCTTCTCTTTGGCTTCTGTGGCCGAAATTTCTTCTGCGCCCACAGGAGGCGTTGTCTCCTCAACAGTTGCAGTGGGTTTGTTTGCGAGGGCGAGCTGCTCCTCCGCCTCATCCAAATCTTGACATGCTTTACATGAGCTTCGATCAACAACTTAACAACCTGATCGTGTCCTTCTTACCGCCGCGAGTGTTGACGCAGTTTGGCCAAACGCGCCGCTCGTCTTCATGATCCTCCCACCCGTATTCGCCTCGAAATTCGCGCCGTCAGCCAGCAACATCTCAACGATCTTGACATGGCCCATCTCCGCCGCCAGGTGCACGCCGTCCAATCGTTTCCGCTCGTGGATCTACATCTCCCGGCGACATGCCTCCTAAGAGCATCTCCATTATTTCTCATTGCCGTCCTCGCCGCAAGGTGCAGCAATGTAGCACGGACGCCCGCCAACAACGAATCGCTCCTGCCACTCGCCCTTAACCATATGTAATACTCATATGCCTTCCTGTTGTTCTCCAGGCGCGACCACATCCACTTCAGCTCCCTAAAACGCGATGTCTCATCGTCTCCCATAGCGGGTATCGCTTCTTCGAGGCAATTCAGGAGACCATCGCATTACAAGCGTATCCGACAATCCAATCTCGTGCCGAACGCGGCCGCTGACGAATAAGTCGTAGGATGTATAAGGCATTGATTCGGCCGTATGCAAAAAGTACGAGATCTTCCGGTCGGCAAGGCGGTAAGATACCTCCTGGGTGTAATTCCAAATACTCGCTGCGCAAACTTCACGAGGATACGTGTATGGACGAGTACACCGACGCTCGCGAAGGATAAAAATCTTGTAAAATTCCCGTGCGATAAGCTCGCGTTCGGAGCGGTCAAGGTGGGAACCGGTGGTCTGCGAGAGGATGTCGACGATTCCGAAGTCGGGAAGTTCGATCATGACAGATTTTTGAACGGTCCAGAGGAGGATATCAGCGCCCGCTTCGCGGGATGAGGGCTGGAGATATGCCATGTACTCGGACCACGCCCATGAAGTAGGGAGTCGAGATCAGACGGAGGAGAACCGCTTTGGCGATGAAATATCTGACTTGCAGGAACGCCTTAAAGTATCTAGTGCAGAAGTTATATTAGGTAAAACTCTCGAAACGAGAACTGAGATGATACTAACGATGGATTATCCTGATCCGCGATGAACTTGTACAGCTCACCCCATCTTTCCACGCTCTTCGTAAGACGAATTGCGCCTATGAGTTCTGTGGCTCTGGTTCGGTTAAGCGGGCAGACCAGGCAAGCGGAAGCGGCCCTTCTTCCGATATCTCACTAATGTCGTAGAATCAGACCCTAGCCAATGCCTTTCACAGGCTGCATATCATCGATATTGACTTGCGTTCTACCGTCCTTTCTCTTCCTAAAAAACGGTAGACGCAACTTAGATAACGGTCCTCTCCAACGCTTCGGACGCCTCCGTTTTCTATCTCGCTTAAGCCACTGAGCCTCCTCCTCCTCTAAAGCGTCTTCCTCTTCCTCAACCATTCCGCCATGTGCATCGCGCTCCTTCATTACCTCCTTTCTATCAGGCTTAATAACCATCCTCGCCAGCTTTCCGGGAACTGTCGAATAAGTCCTCCGACTGATACTCAGAAGCTAACGGGCCGATAACGCAAATGCGAACCTCCAAGCGCTTCGTGGAAAGGTTAAGCAGCGACCGATAGATTCGCGCAGGATGGAGGGTTTCGTCATCGGGCGCACCATCATTACGACGTTTACAGTCGATATAGCATCATGGCCACTTGCGGTAGACCATTCCTTCTACTTTGCCATTTTCCGCCTCGTTGTCTTCATAACTTCTTGGCTCATAAACCACAACAGCATGCTGTAAATTCCGAACCATGCTCCTGAGTAGTTCCTCTGGTATCTCCTTTTCCGCCGTGCAAGGCTTCCACGGTGTTCATCGATAGCTGCGGATTCATCTCTACGGCATCGCCGACGAGCCGGAGGAGATCTTCTGGGTCTTGCTCGGCGAGTTGTCGTGCTGCTTGACCTAGAATGTTGCCAACTGCGCTAGAGTCGGTCTGACGGCCCCAGTACCTGCGGTCGAATTCGTGACAGATGCTGAAGATTGTGCGCGTTGTTGATGACTTCGTGTCAGAGGACTGGTTCTTCCCGAGCTGGTTGAGGTGATCATAGAGTCGAACACCAAGCGTTGTCTTTCCAGTAAACTCAGAGCCCTGTACTAGAAGTACCCGTTGGGCATATTCATCTTTCCATTCATTCGCTGCTTCGGACTTGTCTGTGTCCTCGAACTCCGAAATCCATGTGGGCGGCGGCGGAGGTGGCGGGAGACCATTCACTTCATCATCTACCGCGTCATTTCCTTTATCCTCTTTCTCCTGGGCGGTTTCGACTCAATGGGACCTCGCGCCCATCAAGCCACGCCTTAACTTTCTCATCTTCGAGAACCATTTCCCGTCTCCTCAGTATATCCCGGCTTCACTCTCCCCCTCACCGCCGCTCTCTTCCTTATGGTATTTCCGGGGCGCACCAGTTTAACAAGAACGGAGCCGGTCTATCTGTTCCGGCTACTTCAAGTGGTAAGTTCGGTAGCTTCACTCTACACTTCTCTCTCAGAGTTATCCGGAGACGGAGATTTCGATGACTCATCGCACGAGGATGATTCGTCCTGCGAGCTGAATGCCGAAAATGAACATGAGACGTAGCCGGTCGACATATCGGCGTCTTCCAGTTCGACGACTGGAGGAGTCGGTTCATCATGTGTTGTGTTATCTGTCGGGTTCTCTTCGGAAGGTGGATGCGGCTCAGTCACCTCTTTGGGCACAGGACCCAGTGTTGGACTCCCCTCTTTGCCGTCTTTCTTTCGTCTGGGTGATTTGATGACAGGCGTCGGAGGTGGTGATAGTGCCTCTTATCCTCGGCCGCCGTGTTCATGATGTCAATGACTTTCTGTCTGTAAAAATCTCGGTAAAGACGTCAGTAATCGCAATGTTTCTTCTGGTAGAACACAGGGTCACGCACACTCCATCACTTTGACAAAACGCCACCACCTCCTCCGCTGCTGTCTCCAAACATTGAGCTAGCTCCCGGACCTTCTGTATTGTAACGCTCGGCTGATCGTCCTCGTCGCCTTCAGGTATAAGACCTATGAGGTAGTCTCCGGCAAGGATTAAGCGGCGCTGTAAGTCTCGTATCAGCGGCTGGAACGTGTTCACTAGTTGCAATAACAGACGGCGGCGATTTCTTCTCGACACTATAAAACATCTACGTTAGTGAATCATAATACAAAAGTCTGGAATCTAAGCAAACTTACAAGTCTTCGGATATTTTTTCTCGATAACCCCAATTTTGTTTTACCCTCCTGCCCGCGCTCTCGTGCGTTCTAAAACCTGCAGGAAATGCGCGAACGGTTCACGATCGATGTGATACGGCGGTCTATGTTTACCAACGCGACGTGAGCTTGTTCCAGGCGGCGGTGGCACTTCCAGTGTTTGCGAGGCTTCGTATCACCTCCATTCACTTGATCGTCCGTTTAACCGCCGGTATAGATCGTTGGTCTTGTTTCCCCTCCGCTGCGCCTGCTCCAGCGAGAACACCATTCGAGAAGGCGTGGCGCCGGATATTGCCTTGTCTAGTATACTGCGGATAGTATCCTGGAGACTCGATATACTGGCGATGATAACTGTCGGCGACGTTGTCCTAACTGGTGTTGTCACGCCGGAGTTGAAGGAGGAGAAACTAGACGCGGAGCCGGGACGGTTCGCCGGTGGTGAGAGAAGACCGGGAGAAAGCATAGAACCTCTATTGTGAGCGGCGGGAGGCGTTCGGGAATGAATAGGGGTAGATGGCGTCCTACAGCGCCGGGGCGTCGTCGCCGGTGTTCTGTTTCTCGAGGGAGTCTGCGGCTGGACATCGGGTTCGGGGAAGATTTTTTCTCGCTTTGCTTCAGGGGTTGTGGTGGTTTACGTCTAGAGATCCGTCTTCGTGTTTCAGGCAAGTCAGTAGCGTAGAAGCAATCAAGAACTACTTAGAACGACGATGAAGATGCTAAGGCTCTCCGGGTGTCAGGAGGGGCGGCGGGGTTATAAGGGATTCGACGCATGATGCTCGTTCAGCCTTGTTTTTAGTATTTTCATTCCATCCCCGAGAAATTTGTCATTAGATAGAAAAACCTGAGACGGGCCCGACCGCAGAAATGATAAGCCAAGGCGCCGAGAACTTTATCGACTTCAGCCTCAACTTACCTTACTCAGTGTCTCTCTATATAGGATCCGAAGCAACTCCCGGTTTTTCGATACTCCTATCGATATCGCGCAATGAAATTTAATCAGCGGTGCTCTGCAAGTTTCGAAGTGCCAGATGTTTGACGTGGAGTCATGCTAATTGGAACTCCCTTTACTCACACTTGCATGCTGGAGGGAGGCGCGTACGTATGGCCGGACGAATTATTAATCTGAAGCCTCCACTCAACAGTTTTTCACTCACAGCTGTCGTAGTCATTATGGAGGTGTATCGCGAACGTCCAGAAACCTATATATTGGTCTCCGCCGAGGAGAAGTGCATTTATCCTGCTGTGGGTCATAATTACTCGATGACACGATTTACTGAGATGTATCCATAATTAAGTTTAGTTTGTCTCAAGGAAAATCAAAAGATGGGATCTTATAAGTCAATCCGAAGATATGAAGACCATGTACCACCACCTCATCTAGGCTTCGGGAGGAACAAATCATATAAAGCCTCAAGAGCGATCTCATGATAGACATGAGGCCAAAATCGGTAAAATTCTACACTCGACGCTAAGGGCCATTTACATCAGGAAAGAATGGACCATGAATTGAAACTCCCTAGAAGTATTATTACATGGAGGAATCAATAAGGGAAATATAAGGGAGGATGATGAAGACTACTTACTACTAACAAAACTCAAGGCTGAATCTATTTCAAAGTAAGTGCCTCTTCTACTCGCCAGTTACCAAGGTAGATACCCACACTACTTCGTTCCGTGCCAATCCTCATGTTTCTCGCTTCCCCGCGAATCATCGATCCCATCAACATCACCGATCTCCGATATACCAGAAGGCTGTTGAGAATTGTTTGGCGTGGGGCCTGTATCGGCTGTGAAGCAGCCTGAGGCACAGGGTTCTGACTGGATTTCTTTCGACCAGTCTTTGGCTTCGGACCAGCATTTGGTTTTGGGCCAGGTTTTGGCTTCCCCTTGTTTCCATTAGTCGACTGCGAACCTGCAAAAGATCCCTTGACCTCGGTTTGGCCCAAACCACGATTCCGGTTAGCCATACTATGAGTGTTCAGATTCAGTTTTTGTCGCACCTCCCTAGGTAATTGATTGGCGGCATCCACAACTTCGTTGTCCGGCTGTGAAACTTGGTTTGCCGTCTTGGTATTGCCTTTCTTCGGCTTCTTGAGCGCCGAAACCTCAGAATCGACCGTATTAGTCTTCCGCTTTCCGCTCCGAGTCCTCGACCGCCAACCTTGGGTTTCCATCTGCCCGTTGTCTGACTTCGGCTTCTTAGACGGCACATCAGAGTTTATGGAGTCGGCCTTTCTCTTCCCGCCGCTCGACCCCGAACTTGACCCCACTACATTACCACCAGTTGTTGACAGATTATCGGTAGTCAGAGTCTTCAGTATTGGCTTCGGCGTCCGTCCGGGTTTGAGCTTTGCCACTTTTTCCTCCACTCGGCTTTAGCGGTAGCTTGTGGTGTACCCGCAACGTCTACGCCAATCGCCGAGGTTTCCTCAAAGATTTTGATGTATCCCGAGCCGAACTTGACAACGGATTTTGTATCAGACGCGGAAGGAGGGGGATCCGGACCCGATGTGGTTGACTCTTGGGGCATTTTGAGAGGGTGGGGTCCATTTCTCCGGGGTGGGAATCGGGTAGGCGCGCTGAACGTTGCGAGGGCAAAAACAAAGGCCCAGACTAGTTTTGAACCATTTTGTTTCATTGTCGAACAGCTCCAGGCTTCAGGCACGAGGAACTATTAGAGAACGAAATGAGAATGCTTTTTTTTTTCGAGAAGAGGAAAACCCGAACGCGGACTACTAATGAAATCGCGCTAAAGTTAACGGGGTGCAAGCGGTATGGGGAGAGAAATGTAGTAATGGCGTGCTCTCTCATAATGTAGCCATAAGTTCTTGGATAGCAGTGGGGTGCTCTTATAGCTTCGTAACGTCGTCTCTACGTGCTATTCTTGAACTTCAGCGAGCTCTATTATTGCCTATAAAGATTGCCCTCCATTCCATAGGAAACTTGTGCACCGCCATTTGATCCGGGATACTTTACAATTATTTAGCCAGAATCCGAAAAAAAACATAGTGGATGATATCTCGTGGCTCTACGCCTATTGCCGCGGAACTAACTCGAATATGTCAAGCACACGGGAATATACATAAACAGTTGAAGCATGGACAAGGCGGCGCGGTTTCTGTAAAATTTTTACCCGCTATCTTGCTAGGTGAGACTAAGAGAGTTAAATTTGTTTCCTAGCCATAAACTTGAAGGCCTATCTACAATTTTATCAGTCCTGGTCTCTCATTTGTCTAACGTTTCACAAAGAGCAGAGTGATAGATTAAGCCATGATGAGGTGTTTTAAGGCAATTGCATTTCAATGCAACGACATTCTAGTAATATCGAGAAGAGTCGCATCTCCATTTACAAACGATCTATGACAATTTGAAGTTGAAAAAGTACGTAGAGCAGTAAACTTGAAGGTAATAGTGTTTAGTCGGCTTGCCTGTCCAACGTTTTATGCAGAGAGATCGCAAGATCATGATAAAGTTCAAGTTCCTACGTTTGATATCTGTACGATTATTTCATATCTGCGCAAAGAGTCAGTGAGACCGGAGGAAACAACCTAAAGATAGAACAAGCTAAGGACAGACTATATATGGCGCTTTTTAATGTACATTGAAATATTCCATTCGACATAGAAAGAGGCTAACCCTTTCTTGGAAAATAGACGGATGAAAAGCGAAATGAAGAAAGACGCAAAGCAGAGGAAGAAAGTTAGAGGGAAAACAATATTGGAAGCCAGGTAGAGCAAATTTTAGAAATACACTTTTGAAAGAATCTAAGATATTCTAGAGAAGTCTGAGAGCGTATAATTTGAGGGCAAGATGGAGAAAAGAGGAAGAACGGGGCTGTACACTCTAAATGAGGTGGATTGTGCGTCTTAAAATAACAAGATAGAAGATGACGTTTGCCTTGGCGCACGAGAGTTAGCTATTATTACTATTGGTGACATATCTTGGGCGCAGGTCGAAGGTGGTCTCACAAATTATCACATTATCACATTATCACGTCTTCTGAGCTCCGTTACCCGATCGAAGCTCCAATCTTTCTATCAATACTGTGATCTTTCAAGCCTATGCCAAGGACAACCATATGGATAATTGCAGTCGTCAATGCATAATACAAGTTATCGAAGTCAGCTAAAATGGATATATGAACATAGCCCTTTAGAAACTTAATTTTCTGTGGTCTACGCCTCCGATTATATGTTGGCCAGCTTTACGGCCAAAGGTTATCTCGTAATAATGATAAACCCTACTCCAAAGAGCGTCGAATACATGGCCATGAACAATACGAGGATAAACTTCCGAAACTTAAGGCCCAACAATATCACCAACCTACACTATAGCAGCAAATCTGCCGTGCAGCGGTGGCACGGCCCTTTAATCGTTTCATCCTTGTTGCGTCTCTAGCGACACAGGTAGCGGTTGTTGTTTGTAGGTTCTGACGTGCTTGAGTTATTGCCTGCTGGGCCACACCTCGCGTCTTAGGCAAGCTTGCCTCAGCACCGCCAATGGCACGGCCAACGGTCAGTATCGCCTGTATCGGATATTTCAGGTTACACAGCGCCCCAAGGGTATTTACCTCGCACCTGCGACGACATTTAGCCTGAATTCCAAAAACGTTGTGAACTCAAGCTCTAATCCTCTCTTGTTTTGACTTTCTCTACACAGTCGTGCATGAGCATAAAAAGATGCTAATAGCAAAAATGCGTACGATGGGACAATTGGGACGTGTTCAGCAGCACGATGTTTCCTCGTAATGGCTTGCTGTTTCTCAAGTTCACTCAGTGGACACCCGGTGGTAGTAAACGACGCGATGTACGGGAATATGCATCCCCTACGAATTTCCGCATGCTCGCAACAACCAGACATCTACTAGTGAATCCGATACAGACATATTTCTCAATCGATTTGTAAGTTCTGCCTTCAATGAAAAAGTACAAGTGATCAATTAATACTATATCAAAGAATTTCAAAGCTGCTTAACACGCATGTACAAACTAGGAAAGATGGATAAATACAAATCTGTCAAAGAAGTCAGTCTAGAACGCAGGTAAGAGATTTATAAAACGATCCTTAACAGGCATGGGAATACTATCGCATCGGCTAGTGACATTTTTGTTTGCAAAACCATGTGCCCCCTTCGCTACCGGCAACCAGCAGCGTGGTTCTCATACCGTTGCTTGTTTGGTGATTGAAGGTTTTTGGTTGGGGCCCGGCGTGGGCTTGGACTTCGGAGGGAGGTGTGCGTTCGCTTGACCGGACGACTGTTGGCCGCTCGACGATTGGAGATACTTCGGTTTCGGGCCAGCTTAGGTTTAGCCTTCGTGCCGGGTTCCGTCCCTATCTCGCTAGTAGATTGCTGATTGTTTGCCGATTGGAGAGACTTTGGTTTCGGACCGGGCTTGGGTTTGGACTTCGGACCGGTTTCTGCCACTGTCCCGCTAGTAGATTGCTGGTTATTTGGCGATTGGAGCCATTTTGGAGGAGCTTCTGCCTTCGTTTCACCAGAGACTGCTGGTTTTTTGAAGATTGAAGAATTTCGGCTTGGGGCCAGGCTTTGGCTTAATACCCGGTTTCTCAGACCCAACCTGCCCAGCGTTGGGTGTTCCCGTGTGCGTGGCTCCGGTATTGGACGAGGTGCTCCCGTCGAGCTCGAGGTCGCCGTGGATTGTTGGGGAGACGGATCCAGTTGCTTGTGATCTTTGGGGTACCGGGTCGTTGGGTGCGTAATTGAAGTCGCCACAGTCGTTTCTGTCTTGACAACTGGTAAGCGGCGCTGAACGCTCCCAGTGCGATAACAAGGGCTGAGACTAGCTTAGTACTCTTTTGCTTCATTGTTTAGGTTGGTTTGGACCGAAGACAAGATTGTTGTCTTATTAGAGCGGAGAGGAGAAATTTCAGCAAGAAGGAAGGTAAAGTCTTTACTACAGCCGTGAGCCTGAGGGCAGGATCTGAATATGATTCAGTTCGATGTCAACGTCCGAAGATACTGAGCAATGTTCGAGTAAGTCCGGTCGAGGATAGTCTCATACACATCGTATCATACCCTCTGGCCTCTAAACGCAGCCTCGAACGTCCTCCGATGATATTATAGACTTTGTTGTGTTGTTATCGCATATCTTGAAAATAGGCAATATTTTGTGTATTCGGTGACCGGGATTGCTCCGCCGCGCTGGACTGAATTTTGCAGTGAATGTTATGATAAATATAACCCTTTTGAAACAAACATCCACCTCGTGTTATGCTATTGTTTATTATGGCTAAATGTCCCGTATTTGCACTATCGCTCAAGGTCATATAAAACCGACGGCAGATCCACTGCAGTATAACTCGGGCTGCTTTTTCTTGGACTGTCGCCGGCGGCTGTGTAAGGGTCTAGCGCCGGCAATAAGTATGAATACACTTGTAGCATCGCCCTCTGCCCTGTATTCCACTCCGGGACTCGTCTAACCGGGTTCAAAAGTTTAATAAATTGCATATGACGGCTGTGCGATCCCAACCAGGCTCATATTATTGTAGAGTTATATCTAGACTTTAAAACGGTTGTTGGAGGTAGTTTTGCAAAATGTTTCCCCGCCAGTAGATGGCAACTTGAAAATAAACACCTGAGCAACCACGATATTTTGTTCCCCCGGTGGTGTCTGGAGTTCTCTGCCTGGGACGGTGCCAATGCATTAGGCTCGCTTGATCTTGAACGGAGTCTACATAACACACAGTAGATATTTATATTTATATTCGTAAATGCAGCTTGGACTGCACCAAATAATTTGAACTGCTTGGGATGAGCTATTATAATAGAAAAAATGTTGAATCACAATTCAAATTTTATACAAGGCTTTCTAAATAAGAATGATATGTAGTGAGCGTGCTACTAGTAAAATTCACTATATACACACAAAAAAAAAAAAAAAAAGGACGGGCAAACAAGGACCGGGAATAGTATATTCACGACGAGTATCTTATGTCTTAGCTCCACGAGAAGACTATGCAGATTGCTTGTGGATTGGAGGTATCACAACTTCGAGCCAGGCTTGGGTTCATGTTTCGGGCCAGGCTTTTGAACCGCTAGCAGGCCTGGAACCTGGCTTTTGCTCCATGCCAGGTTTTGATTTCTTAGTGGGCGGCTTCTCAGCAAACAGTAAGGCGAGGTCCCCACCCTTCCGCTTCCTGTGAGGGTCGAAGCCCGGGCTCTGTACCTCGGTCATCCCGATTTTAGTAGCCGCAGTATTAGGTGGGGTAGCGCCGTTGGGTCGGGGAACGCAGAAGGTGGAAAATGCCCCCAGTACTCGGGGAATTGACCATCAGGAGTCGGCTCTCTAAGGACGGACCTCGGCGGGCTTTGTCTCGCGAACGTTGTCTGGCGTCGGCCGTTGATATTTCATCAGACCCTATTGGCGGTGGGGGGTAGTGTTTTGGGTCACCGGGTGGGTAAGCGAAGTCGCGAACACTCGTCGCGCCTCCGATAGTTGCATCGTGCAGTTGAGCTGGAGCATCATATCTGGTGTAGGTTTCGACTCGGATGAACCGAAGTTGAGAGACTTTTTGACAGGTGCGGGGGACGGAGAGCGGGATCCGTTCTTTCGGGCCGACCGGGTAAGTGGCGCCGAACGCTACGAAGGTGATCAGAAGGGCGCGAATTACGATTGCTCCCGCTTGCTTCATTTTGGCTAGTTGATAGCTTCGGGCCGCGATCAGCGAGGTTGTCGTCTTGGACTGTTACACTAAGGGGAAATATGTATATTGGCAAAGGGAGACCAAAACCTGAAAAGTTAAGAGAGTCGTCTTAAAGGGTAACAGGAATATAAGAAAGGCTAATCCGACGTGTAAACGTTCGATTTCACTGCGATGATGATTTATTCTCAGCCGGTCAAACGTGTTCTTATAAGTCAGTACACTCTCAGGTGCCCTGACTAAAGTTATAGTATTAAAGCTCTGGCATTGCACTGGAACCTCTTCCTTTCGATTCAAATAAATGCCCCTTCTATTGTGGGTTGCGAAAACAATACGGCTAATTACGATTAACAAGACCAATGCATAAGCATTCGGCGCTTTATTCCTAAACAATATATATATATATGAATAGGGGGCTGTATTTGATAAAATTATTAACCGCTCCCGCACTAGATACTGCCGCTATTGTTTGGGGTACACGCACTGCGCCTTCTAGGATTAACTAGGCTGGCATGGATAAATCAAATTCTAACCTTACAGTAGCCGTCCAAGCTCCGAGAAGATGGATAGGTAGATGAATAGCGGCGATATTACTGCCATAATGATGTTGACGTTCTGTCTTTTTCGTGTCGAGTAAGATATAGGGTCCGAGGGTAAAACAGCGCCATTAGGATATGGTTAGTTTGCACACCCAGAACCCAATTAGCCTGCGTTGCAGAAGCCTGGCATATAATAGCTGTACATATGACTATACAATATAGCCAAATAACGTAGAAGTGCAACCAGGCTTTAGAACGGTTGAGGGTGGCGCAAATTTTACAAAAGCTTTTCAAATAACCACCTCAAGAAACTTTTCTTCTTTTTCAGCGATTGGTCATTTCTCTAAGGGGATACTCTAGGACGCTCTAAGCGCAAGGAACTAGTTTACAAACCGAGGGAACGGGACATAGGTAGTGTGAATTTTGCATGCGTAAGACATGTCTTTATATATATTTATCAATGATTACTATGTAAACTTGAAATAGAATGATATCATTTTGAAGTACCTGAAATGAGGGAGTTGAAAGAATCTTAGACGATAGTTTACTTCAGTATGAGCTTTCCGATCAGTCCTGATCACGATATGCTAGATGAATCTACGTGCTGTGTTGTGTTACAGCAGAGCGCCATCAGTGCACTTGACGAGGCAAATCAAGGTTTTTCTCAAATGCGGTTAAAACTTGTACTTGCTATGATAGGCCAAAATAGTGAATGAATGTTATATTACAAACTCTGGATAACAGGAGAATATAAACTTGAACTTGGATACATGAACAAAGAAGAAGTAAAAGATATAAAAAGAAGTCTCAAAAGGGGATCGGAAATGCACAACGCGGTGTTAAACAGGCTTTGAAGTACGATAGCATCAGGCGCTGACAGCGGCTCCGGTCTCGATTGCGCAACCAGTTTGTTGACCATCTCTTTGCTGAAGGCAGTTAGGCTTCCATTTAAGTTTGGGGAATTTAGATTTGGTCTTCGGATCAGTTCCCGGACTGGGCTTCGGAGAAGCAGAGTCTGAAGAACTGGACGTCGAAGAGCCGGGTGTCGAAGAGCCAGGTTTCGAAGAGCCAGATTTCGCAGGGCCATACGCAGAAGAATCGGTATCTGAAGAACTAACGCTTGAAGAATTTGACCTTGGAGAACTTGATCTTGAAAACTAGAGCCCGAAATTGAAGAAGCAGGCTTCGAGCCACTGGCAGTGGCGGACTTATGCTTAGGCTCAGATTTCTCAGAAGAAATCGGAATCCTACTCGTGGTTGACATCTTCTGCTTTCCCTTATTCACTGACTCGGGGCTCGTCTTCGGGTTAAATATCCGAGTCTCGCTTATCTCGCTATCGGGCTTGAATTCTACCTGACGGCCGGAACTGGGTGGGAAGTCTTGTCGGTCTGCGAAGAATCCACCTTGCTTTGTTCGTGTATCCTCGGCTTAAGGACAGGCACAGGCGGCGAGGGCGGCACTTCCGGTGGTGGGCCGTTTTGTAGGGGGTCATCGGCCGGGTAAGCGGCGTTGGAGACTTTTGTTTCGACAGGGTAAGCGCCGCCAAGTGCCGCCAGAGTGATAATAAAGGCCCAAACTAGTTTGATGCCCTTTTGCTTCATCCTTGGAACCCGGGTTACAAAATTCTTTATTTGAAAGAGTAAACGGAATATTTCTCGAAAGAGGGAATTGAAAACTTCAAGATTTATTAAGGTCTGTTTAACGGTTAACAGGGGATATAAGAACGTTCACACGGTGGTTAGAAACATTCCATTTGGATTTTAATGATTCCGGGAGAAAGTGTCCTTATAGACAATTCTCGATACCTTGAGGGACTCTTCACGAACTCCAGTTGCCAGTGCCCCACCATCTAAAATCTCCCCTTCGAATCTAAACCAATGCGTAGTATTGAGTTATAGGTTGGGCAAGCTTAAAAATCTCGATGATTGCGATTAGAAAGGTACTTTATAAACATGTATTCAAGTCAAAACAGGCTGTATTTGACACATCTGTCAACCTTTCTGGCACCCGGCCCTGCGCCCGTGTTTGGGACATATGCGCCGCGCTTGCGGAATAAAATCGCCTACCACGGATAAATCGAATTCTGGCTTTGGCACTAAATCGAAGCTTCGATAGAACCGTCCGTAAATGGTAGCAGCCATGCATGGCATGGCCATGTTCATGCCCCGTCTACGGAGTGAGAGTTGGCGTCCAGCGGCACTCAAGCACTCTGCATGAATAACACTAACCCGACAGCCCCAGGGCCGATTTCACCTCCCTCGTGGGGATCGGAAACTGACACGTACCGCGCACCCAGGTGCGCAGTGGTCGTAGAACCCAAATGTTGTTTCGCCTAAATCCCGAGGCCCTTGTAGGTTAAATACGGTTAATTAATGGCTGTAAACTAACGTTTTGAGAATACGGAATTTTTCAAATGTTTATGGCAAGGCTTAGCATCTGAAGCTGGTTTGTGTCAGTGACTCGCGCAGATGGGAAGTTAATTCTCCTGTTCTTCCTTATTCTTTTTCCGTCTTGGTCTCTATTGTTGGAACGTCGGTCCGATCTTATTGTTACCGTATTAAATTGATTCTATCTAATTGTAAACTTTTCAGATTAGGTAGTGAAGATAAAGAGTGTAAGGTGGTAGATCCGGGTACCTAACGCGTATAACAGTGATATTTATTATCGCTAGGAGCTAGATTTGAGCTTGATCATCGTGAAATGTTTCCTCAGGAAGATGGGGGGTCCAAACTCCCAATCCTACGCAGTTCTTCCCATTGACTGCGACCATGGCTTGGCAAGTTAAGCATATTTCTTACAGCCATGTTATCAATGCGGAAACACCGAGCTTATAGTC
This sequence comes from Pezizomycotina sp. ARF18, assembly GCA_002224055.1. NCBI lineage: Eukaryota > Fungi > Ascomycota > Pezizomycotina sp. ARF18. Next base: position 55,270 of record AZLU01000135.1, read on the forward strand.
GTATTGCCTAGCTTTCGCAACTCTAAACTGGATAGCCTCCTCGTGCAGTGCTCGAGTTGCCCGACGCGGTATAGGTTGTATCTTGACGCTTCGAGCTTATAAATCGAAAGAAATATCCTATCAATTACGATGCAGGGTCACTAGAACTACCTTTATATTCATTCTCCTTCTCTCAGTCGCACTCTTATAGCTGACCTCTGTCCTACATCCTCCAGCCACCTCGTTAGTTTGCATTTATACAAACTGAGATTTCGAAACGATCCCGGCGCGTAAAAAACGCTTCAACAGGCAACAAACTAGTTCACCACAAGCTTCCCTAATGAAGATTGCATTCGTTGCCGTTGCGATCATCGCCACCACCACGCTCGCGATCCCAACACCTCCCAACGACACTCCTACCCCTTCCCCTTCCCCTACCCCTACCCTACCCCGTCCTCGAAATGGGAACCTAGCATTAACCATCCCGACCATCCCGACAACCCTAAAAATAAAAATCGCGGAGCCGGGTCACCTTCTACTGGTCAGAAAGCCGGGTACGACGCTTACAAGCCAGGTCGCCTTGATAGACTCCGAATGTATGCATACGGTCGTGGTGCATAATAATAGTTGATTTCGTTTTATTGAGGGACATGGATTGGATGAATAGTCGTACTGGGTAATATTTCAGCTCCCTTTATGGGCATATTCATTAATGTTAAATATATGCTCTGATACTATTTCTTATCCCCGATCCGCTGGGCGTAGCTTTTTTCTGTTTAATTTTCGTTTGCCTTCTCTTCTTTGTTTTCCTCTTTTTATCACTTTCTTCCTGTGCTTTCTTTCTTGCAACTTGGTTTTTATAGCATGAAGCAATTTTTCATATCATCTTTTGTCATTATCGATGGCCCAGGTCCTCAAAAGCATCGATTTTCTTGACGCACGAGCGCAAGAACTTGACATTTTGTTGAATAACGGCCTGCGGTAAACTTCAAGTTGAGAGACTAGTATACACGATGTCTGAGAATATTCGCTTTAAGAAAAGGAGAAGGTTAGAAGTAGATGTGCATAAGAGACTGAAAGATGAAGATAGAGACTTTGAAAACTTTTCAAGTTATCCTAAATAATAAGATTGGATATCCTGAGCGAAACAAAGACAGCTTAGAAGACTAGTTTCGTGACCGTGACCTTGGGCAACTGCAACCGTTAGGCGGGCACGGGTGCGGCACCGTCGTCGTCGTCGGCGGCCTCGCTGTGCAGCGATAGTCTTCCCAGAAAGCTATAGAGGTTTATGGTATTAGCATATAACAAAAATTTTACGACGAAGAACAGAGGGGATATACGTACTCGAAGTGGTAGTTCCGTGGCATGGACCGCCGATGGTGTCTGGCAGATAATAAGAGGGCACGCGTGGAAGCCGCTAGTGATCGTCTTGGAAGCGGGACAGCTCTTGGGGCCGACGATCTCCCCGTTGACTTGATCGGGCAGCTTTGCGCTCGGGGTGATGGTCGGAGCGGGGACAGCGGAAACAGCGCTGTATAATATATAAGCACGTTTGCTTATAACTTCTTATAGGTACATAGGAAAGAAATTTGAATGGCTTACCGAGGAGCGTAGCGATGACGGCGAATGTGAACTTCATGTTGAATCGAGTGTCGAAGAGAGTCCCGTGAATGTGTAGTCTGCGCAAGGAAGATGATATTAAACTTGAATGTTTCTGCAGTCTGGGGGAATGCTGTGTGCTATGAGGTAAAGGAATTAGTCAGAACGGCCACAGATACAGCCTTTTATAAGCTAATTCATTGGTCTCGGAAGAATCAACTCCTCGGCGGCTTCAGCTCCGTCTGACAGGAGACTATTCAAATAGTAATTTTCTGACTCGGTGAGATATCATTCGATTATACAAGGATTGCCTGTCTATTATGTGAAGACATCATATAGGAGTGTGAGAAGTAGGAGGGAATTACATGCATTCGAGCTTCTCGAACATTAATCCTGTGGGGCGGTACTACGGTCTCAGTCTGGTAACGCATGGCATTCGAAAGCGAAGAGGAGTGTCTCTCCACTAATAGAGGAAACGGCGGCAACCTTCTCCCGAAGTGTAATCTTCAGGGTGGGTTGTAATTTTGTGCATGGGCCTCCTGGTTCTCCCCGAAAAGCGAATCGTTGTCCTCGCCTCTTTCGCAGCCCAGAATACCCAGGAAATTTGCGAAATGAAGTGTAATATCAACATGTAATCCTGTGAGACTGAATGGCAGCCGACCGGCAACTAGGATTTATAAAATACCGACAAAAGGCAAAATGGTATATAATACTGGGATAAAACTAGGGAGATCCTTATCGGCTTTTATCTTAAGTATTCTTTATTCTCGGTTTCAAAGACAGTCTGGTTATTTTTGGAACCGGAGATCATCTGAGGTAAGGCGAGGATCTATCGGGGATCCCGCACACTTGGTCTTCGCTTTCAACGCATAGAAAGCGATAAAACATAGCAAAGAAAACCCACGTGTAAGGTTCCTGTAAGTTGACAGCAGCACTTATGAGCGGTTGACATAGGGCGTTGTCAGATCTTGGGTAGCATTAGATGTTGAAACAATTAAACGGGAATGCCAATGAGATAGATTTTCGGGTTCGTGATAAACACTCTCCTAGCCTTCAACCCAATAACGCACGAAATAATTTTACCAGCCGAACTGATGTCGAAACTAGAAAAACCATGCTGATCGTTTCACGCTTCAAAATCGTTGAAATGAACCGTTTCATAGGAAGATATTACAAAATTGGTCTTGATTAAATTCCTGTCGCAATCCAACATTCTGCGAAAGGGCACAGCTTTGTTCTCGCATTGCCGAACCCCCGATAAGTCTAACGTTTGGGGCATACGGCATCCTTGAAGTGCGGGGTCGGGGCATCTCCGGAAGCTCTGTGTGCATAGTTTTGCCAATATCTGCCCACCCGAATCTAACTAATCTTTTTCCCAAGATGAACGCGGAGTCTCCGAAAATCTTCCATCAGGGCCGACCATGACAGCCCGTCGAAGTATCCAGGCTGAGGGGCCGGTCCGACAAGGTCAGAAGTCCGAGGCCATATTGCCGTCAAATATATATCCACGTGGACGGTCGTCGCCGGCTCCTCCAACGTTACACCTCTATATCCCGTCTTCGAAAAAGCTAAAGCATTAGCCTTCGATACAAGCCTTAGGTCGGGGAAGGGCCGCTCCATTCCCGAAGCCAATCCGGCTTGACAATGCGCGTTTCAAACATGTCCAGAACTGCGCTGCTGAACCTGCCGTCCTTTACCATGCGCGCGACGAGCTGCATGACGCTAACCGGTAGACCGGACTCCATGTTATTAATGATCCAGTGGCCATCGATTTCGTAGAAACGCTTGCTACCGAACCCTTCGAGAATATGACACGGCGGGTCCGTGAGATTTTCCGCCGCGACGAGAGTATCTTTGATAGAGATAAATTCTCCGGAGTCGAAGCGGAAGCCGTAGTCGTCCAACCCGCTCGCTGGGATACCTCGTGCCTGGAGGTGCGTAATACAGGGGTGGATTTCCCCGCGCCTGGCCGCCCGACATCCGCCCCATTGGACTTTTTTCCAGCTCTCAAAGTTCTTTCCTCGGAAGTCATCGGCGGAAGTGAGCAGTATATCTTCGACGATCGATCGGAAGTACCTGCAAACGCATGGTATTGATATTCGCAACGTGAGGAAGTCGCCTTTGAGGTATCGAAAAACCTCGATCAAGATCTCTGTAGGTAAGTTAATCATCATATCGTCGAAAGACGTAGAAAATCGAAGGACGACTTCAAGGAGAATACTGAAACTGCACCCAATTTATAGTCAGCCTTCGTATTCTTGAAATGGCCAGATATATATCTCAAAGCGCACAGAGCCCCAGTAAATGGTACTCAGCCGCAAGCCGGGGTTGCTATACAAGAGACCTAATCATTTTCTAAGCGGATTTGAAATTGCAGCCCATACCCCTTAGGGTTCCGGAAACGAGGCCGTATACCGCCATCCATACCATCCTCACCCACAGAAATCCACGCCAAGATCTTCGTCAACATCGACTTCTTGACTCTTTGGATCTCCCTGCCTTAGTCTGTCGCCGATTTCGAACCATCATAGAGCACCTACTGTTTCTCGATTACTAAAACCTAATAATGTCGAGGTAGATGCTGGTATCCCCTATAATTTTCGCGGCGCAGATTCCTCCCATTGGGCGACAGCGCATTTACCCACGATCGCTATCTCGCCAAACTCCACCCGTGCATCGACTTACTACAACTCCGATTTGTTCCTGCTAATGACACCGGAGATTACGGCTTCCGCTTTGGCTCCGGCGAATTCATCCCCTTGAAGGGCTCCCTCGTCGCGGAAGAAAATGTGTCAGCGCCATCGTATCAAAATTCTCACTTACGAGGTGAGCAACAACGGAATAATGTATGGGGCAGAGGAATTGACAGGCTTGGATTCGAGCAAGCCAATCAACGCGCTGCAGTTTGTCGAATACCTCGCTACTGGCGACGATTCTACGCTAAGCGGGTACTTTCGGGTGGTCCGGTAAGGTTAAATACTAGGACGTTATAGCGGGCGGCTTCAGCCCTCGAGACGCCCAAGGCCCACAGGGCGATAGTGGCTTTATCGAGTGTGGCTGGAAGCATACTCAGGGCAAGAAGCTCGTTAAGGCTATACAGCCACAAGTAGTAGAGAAGGCATTTTTAGGCAAAGCAGAGATTAAGGTCTTCGATGCTAGGTTCCTGTTGAATCTGAAATCCCACCCTATGAGCAATAGATATGTAGCTGAGGCTACTGGAGGTCCACAGTGGGGCGCTCGCCATGAGAAGGCGATGAAGGAAGATCCTTATGAGGACGAATAAACTGCGGATGTGAGGAACCAGGTATCATGCCTATTGTTGAATGAACTCGTCTCATCATTCTCCGTTGAAGAAGCCCCAAGAACATTGAGACTGGAGAGCCGAGAAGATACGAGGGGAGGAAAGTTGCAGAACTAGCAGACCCTATGATACTTATTATTTCTATCTTCATCAACAGTGTCTACTATATATATTGGCATACTACGGCCCTTAGCTAGGATAAGCTTAGAGTTTCCTCATTCTTAATCAATATAACGATTACGCTGGCTATCAAATTTCTTGATTGCAGCTGTATCTGGACTCAACTCATATGAAACTTGAATGTGGCCCATACGACCGTTAGAAGTTCTCCCTAGATATTTGCCATATTCGCGGGTATAATGTAAGACATGAACCAAGATACTTGGATTATATCGTCATATGTAGTAGCAATAGAGCTATGGCTACATGCCTGCAGAAAAATTAGACCCCTTCGAATACGCTTCTGGATTCAAAAGCTATGCAATCCATGCCATCGCATCACGGCCATCATCACAGTATTCCCATAGTTTCAATTCGTAAGTTGCAACCTCAAGGTTGCAGAATTCTGGAGCATACTTCCAAGTATAAAGTTGTAAATGTCGCTGCTATAGAGCCATCGAACCTCGAGTGATATCGAATTTCGAGTGATCTTTGCAACTTTGAACGATAGACTTGCAGAACAAGGAGCAGAAGGCATTTGTTTTACAGAAGCCTGCAACTTAAAATATTGCTCTGCGCTTATAAGAGTGAAATGTCTCCTTGGATCTATCTTTTCTATCTGGTCTTCTTTTCTCCTCTGAGTCAACGATAACAGAATATCACGGTATACCCATCTAGTCGAGGTCTTTAGCTGCGATATTTAAGAGTGTTTATACCCGACCTTCTTCCTATCGTAATATACACTCTAGAAACATATATCCCTTTGGCTATTTTATCCCTTTCTTTGTCCTTCATATAACCAAATTTTAAGCAGTATTTTGGAAAATGTTCGTCAAACAAGCTACTGGCATAAGCCCTTGGTTGCTCCGTCGGCCGCATGATCCGACCATCGAGCCGCCTCTGGACCCTCGTTGGTCAGACTACGAGCGGGTCTCGAATTGGTTTCCTTCGGCAACGCCCTCCTCAAGAGGGTCACCATCGTCACTCAAGAGGACTTTGAGTATGAAAGAGCTCGCAAACGCTCTCGGGAGCATGTAAAGATGTTACGAGAGGCATTTAGTATGCCCGCGGAGCCCGTCATCTTACAGCACTTTTGGAACGAGCCGACCTTGGCCTTGCCGTCTGATCCGGATTACAGGGCAGAGGACCCGAAGGATGTCTTCGACTGCCGTTTTCCACAAGGGAGAGGCTTTCGCTTCAAGCAAGCTGTTCAGAAAAGGTTCAAGCCGTCGAATGCTTCGAAAGACGTCAATCCCGAAGACGCGATGGAGTACGCATATAAGATGTACGACGCCTTGCACCTATACAGAAAAACACCGGCGGAGTATCTAGCGCAAATCTTACGCATCATGGACCGCCCAGAGCTTCAAAATGGGAAGCTATACCGCTACGACATTGTAGCGACGAATTTTGGTTACAACCGCCGGCGTATCCAGAGGCTTGGTGCACCTTGCCAACGGTCGAATACATGAAGGAATGCGAGAAAATACGTACCGAACGGGAGATAATTAAGGCTCTGAAGACCTTTTATCCCATCCCGTGCCCAGAGGACAAAGGCCGGAAACCCTGAACTTTGAGGCGTTGCCGACAGCTATTGGTCCTGAAAGATTAAGCCCCGGTAATAGAATCCAACATCGGGCCACGCGATCGCTCGAGGAAGTCACTGTGTTATTGTCTTCCGGCAATTTCCTGGACCGTAATCTCGAGACCGCAGTTGAGGAGTCTCAAACCAGGCGCCGTCTAGAAATCGCTCGCGAAGAACTAGAAAAAGAACTTGCTGCTGATATTCCGGTCCTCGGAAAAATCTACTTTTTGGAAAACTATTTGATGAACGGAATCGTATCTGACGATAATAAGACACTCCTGGAAGAAATTCTCGATATGGAATATGAGGAGAGGCTTGAAGAAATGGGTTGGGAAAAGCCACGATATACGAGCCCCAGGTTTTTGATTTTACTGCGGTGAAGTTCCGATCGAACTTCCAGCAAGGGACCCAGAGCTTTGGTACGGGAAGCGCTCGTCCACCGACTATTTATCGCGCTTCAGCTATCTGGGATCAAAAGACGAAGGAATTTAGGGCATCGTGGCAAGAAATGGTAAGTGGCGATTCCCACGCCAAACTTCTTGAACAACCGTTAATAGGAAGACTAACTCGAACTAGCCGTCGCAGCAACAACAGCAGCTACAGCCTGAGGAAGCTCAGTCCACTTAGTCTGTTTAGCAGTTACGGTTTTGTTAAAGCCTTAAAAGGTACATTGTGGATTGCGAAGTCGAACACAGCTTAGACTGTCGCATGTCGGGCCGAACCTTAAATTAGATTGAGAAATGTATTTGTCTTTACATTAAATTTTATATCCTTCATGGCCTTAGTTTTATGAGTTCTTTATAGTGCCGCGAAATGATTCCGTTAAATTAATCAGTTTCGTGACGTTATTATTCGCATGTGTTTTCTGAATCTAGACGGGCGTTAACCATGAGAGACAAACGGTCACCTTCCTATTCTCATACTCTGCCTGCAATCGACTTAGCGGATAAATTACTCACCGCAATTCAGCGGATAGCTATACCCGGTAGTATAAATACTGCAGGGCCATTGCCAATCCTCTTATTAGATATAGATATCCTCCTAGATATTGATATTTGCTTCTATCGTTGTTTCTCTAAGGAATCGCTCGCGCGCGATGGCTTCCATACATTGTCTGCCGAATGAACTTCTCGCCGACATATTCCATTAGCCGACCTCGAATATTTCGCCCTAAACCTCACCCTCCCACTCGTCTGCTGTCGCTTCCGCGATACAATAGCGTGGATGAAAACCTCCTCTTTCACAGACTGCTACAATCCAGTTGCCCGCGCTCTTTTCCGAGATGCCATTGACCGGTCGTAGATGCAAGACGAATCGAAATTTGAGTACACGCGGGAAGAAATTGACCGCATAATCGTCAACCGCGAATATAAACTCCACCCTTGCTTCAGATACTTATCCTTACGCGATCCCGACATATCGCTGCCCGGGGATTGTCCGTTAAAAACTGAAGGCATAGGATTTTTACAACACTTTCGACGAATTTACACCCACCGTCGCAACTGAAAACGCCTCTTCGTCAGCCTGTGATAATTTCGTCGGCGACGTCGCTCGCCCCTTCAACAAACTCACATTCTTCGTCGACAAACGCTCCACAGCCGAGGCCATAACAGTCCTCGAAGCAGTAACAGAAATAATATCTACAATCAACGACTACCTCACTCCGCAAAACTGGCGCCACAGATTAGAATTTGAAGCGGACGATTTTTTTTCCAGGTGATAAGACAGATCTGATCTGGAGGATCTCGGAAGGTGAGGATCTCGCCGAGATAGTGAAAGATGAAGAGCCGGAGGGGTTTGAGTTTAGGAGCAGGAGGTTACTGGATGATCGGACGGAAGTACCGCGGGAGGAAGAGGAGAAGGTGTGGCCGTTTTATATCTGGTTGTCTTTGAATCTCGACTTTGATGAGGAGGATACTCATTCGGAATGGCCAGTGAGCTGGGTAGAGAGTGTATCGTAACATGCAGAATAGGTTTTTGGTCACATAAATACAAATACAAATAATTAGACACGAAGATATACTATTACGCGAATCCGCTTTTGTGGACTGCCGCTGACAATTCTAGAACTCCCGCCGCACAGCGCGCCGGGCCGCCATCGTGGGCCACAATCTGTGAGAGAACATGCTGTCAAAACGTCACATATCACTGTCCGCGTGTCACGAGGAAACGTGAAACTTAATTATACAAAAAAACGCTAGAGTATCGTAGAACTTAACGGTATTAACCTTGCAAGACAACTCCACGCGACTCGGATACGGCTATATTTAGAGTGAGAAAACTATAAGACCGTTCAAGTTTTTTGGTCAAAAAGGTTGCACAACAAAATTTTTTTAAATAAGAAGGATATATATATATATTCTAAATTGAAAGCGTCTTCCAGTAGTGGCCTTACTCTTTTAATCAAGCGTGTCCGTTCTTACAGCCCTCGATTATCCTCACGCCTCATCAGAATACCGCTAGATTGCATCAAAAACAATGAACGGAATGGGGGGCCAGGGCCTAGCGGTTATCGCTGCGACAAAATCTTCTCGCTAGTTATTTCGGCGATTTATACGGGCGGTTAAACCTGCTTGAAGTCTAAACTCCCAACAAAGCCCCCAAAGCATGAATCAACTCCCCAACCTGCCCTGGGGAATACCTTCCGCGGCGGCGCCAGCCGAAAGACGACGAGCCAGATCATCACTCCGGGGGCGTTCCTCTCGACCTAAACCCTCGCTACGGAGAACACGGCCTTACGCCTCAAGTACGAAACCATGAGCCGATGCCACTACAATTAAGCCCGGTAGTTCCAGAGTTTCGTACCGCAAGAGCAGACCGCACTCCTTAACGTTCATCAGGGTCTTCAGGTATAGTAGATCTCTGGGGTATGCGCGCGAGCGTGGAGTCTAGTCCGGAGCACCCATATCAGCCTCAGCATCATCAGCAGCAACCGCATCATCGGCAACAAAATCAATATCAATATCATCAGCAGCATCAAACTTTTGAGTATCAACAGCAATATCAGCATCAGCAGCATGCAGTTGTATATCAAGAACACCGCCAAAACGCAACGCACAGCGAGGCAGATGGAGTCGACCCGCGGGACGTCCTCGCCCTGATGAGAGCCGGCTACGGCCAGAGCTACGTGGAGAAGGTCCTGCTACCGCTTTTGGCCGTCCGCGGGAATGGGACAAACGGCGCCGGTCACCCAACCCGGCGGCGCATACACCGAACGACGTACATTATCCGGATTACCAGCAGCAAGGTTGGGGTAGTAGATACCCTACCGAACGCACACAAGAGCACGGATACATTAGCGATCAGCAACAAGAACAAGACGAGCAGTACAATGCTATCAATACCCCGCGAACAAGATACCTCGAACTCCAACAAGCGCAGGAGCAAGAGCGGGCAAGACTCCCGGAAATAGAACGGCAAATGCAAGAACAACAGCGAGCAGACTTCTCGAGCTACAAAAATTTGAACAGCGGGAGCGTGCCAGACTTCTCGATGTTGAACGGGAGCAGCAGGAAGCTGACGATGCTGCTAGGGAATTCATCGAAGAGCGCGATACCATGTATCGCTTTAACGTAACGCAAGCCGAAGCGCATGCTATCCTTAACAACGAGATGCAGTGTGTCCTCGACGGTACACCATGCGCAGAGATGAGACAACAACTACTATTACTACTACGACACACGAGCACCGACGTTCGAGTCGCACCGGGCATTCGGGGCCGTAGCCAGGTTCGAGAGGATGTTCGGTAATCCCAATATCTCCGCTTCTGTTAGTCCTGAAAACAAGAGAACGTCAACATCCAGGGTGTTACGGCGCATATGGAGCGGCTAGCGATCGGATTAGGTTCGTCATCGCCGCTCGAGTCGGACGATGGGACGGTGAAGGATAAAACTATCGGAAAAAGAACGGATAATAAAGAGTGCGAAATAAATAATAAGAGACGTTTCGATTTTTGCACGCTTACCCCCGTGAACGATAGTCCGGATGGTGGTATGGAGGGCAACGGTGGACGTAGGCGGAGCATGACGACGAATACGTTTTATTCACACCACAACCCTTACCCCATCAGGATAAGGAGCAAGATGAAAACAAACACGATGGCGAGAATTCAGATAGTTCAAACTCCGACGCCTCCGATGTCTCCCCTACAATTGAAGAAACAAAATCTACTCCGCCCGCCGAACCCATTTCTCCCTCTTCTCCATGGACAACGAAAACAACGAAGTACTCTTCGAGCGGTGGAAATCTAAAGCTGAACATCTCTGGTACGGACCCGAACCGGTCCAAAAATAGATCCCGACGAATACCGCCCGATGGATCATTAGCGTTATCTCGTACTACGCGTGCTTGGTTGTTTCTCCCGAACCCACCGGCGGCAGAGAAAGGATGGGACTTTGCCGCGAAGAGGAGACGGTTGGTTAAGATGGTAGAAGGTGATGTGGAATATACTAAAGCTCACCGCGCTCAGGAGAACTTGAATACGGTGCATGATGAGGGTTTGTGGACGTGGAGTAGGTATGGGTTGTTTGATCCGCCGGAGAATTGGAGGAGTAGGATGAGCAGGGCGTCCGACGCCGGCATTTGTGGTATCAGTAAGGGTCTTCGATGTAGGTTGTTTCACTTTGAGGGAGGTTGTGTATTTTAAATAAGAGAAGTAATAAAAGCATGATATTCGAGTTTAATAATGCGTACTATGTTCTAGTTAATCAACGTGTGATCCGAGCCAGGATGGTTCCAGTTTTATATACAGGATAATTTCTGGCACTCGGGGTTCGTTGAACCCCGTGCGATACAGTGAAAGGGTTTAGACTAATAACATCCTGCCTGGAGAATAACTCAAGATATTTACTCGGGTATTGGTTTATATCTTACCCACCTTATCCCTTTCTTCTAATTCTTCTTATTTATATCCTTCTTATTTTATCCTTCTTATTTTTCTTGTCCTTTTTTATCATTCTTATTTTCTTATCCTCTTTGTCATTTCATCATTTTTATCCTCCATATTTTTCTTATTTTTCCATTTTTCTTATGCTTCTTCCGGTGCTTCTGCACTCCCTCCCCTTCTATCTTTAATCCCTACTAGTTCTCCTCCGAAAAGATATCCAAATACCGAACCAATCTCCCCGTAATGCTACCGTCCTGGGTCGCTTCTTCCTCCAATTCCATCTGTTCCTCTTCGTCCTCTACTTCGTGGTACACTACATCTTGCTCCATCTCCGGTTCTAGTTTCTCTTCTCTATCAGGGAGAGTAACCGGATACTTAAGCGTCAAAATATCCTGGACGTGAGCGATCGGTCTTCAACTTCTTGATAGGGCGTGGAGTGCGTGCAGCGGTTCCGTATTCAACCAATCTTCGCGAACATGGCGCATCCTCTTTTCGGTGATAGGGGAGGGTAGGGTAGATGTGATGGTGATGGCGATGATGTTGCGGAAGCGGATGGCGAAGGCGAACCGGAAATCGAGAAACTTGAAGCCGACGAAGCCGACGGCGACCAATTGAAGAACCTGCGTGTACACCACCTCCTTAAACATATCCATATCCAAATCCTCCTCGCTTTATACCCCTTCCTCCTATAATTCCACCCGTCCTTCGGAGTCGTGAACAAATCCCTAGATTCGAAAACCCAATTGCGTTTTATCTGCGGACGACCCTCTCCATCTGAAATCTTTATAGCAATTGGTCCTTGTGATTGTGATTCCCGCAGCCGCTTCTGCTGTATCGCGCATTCCTACTGTGCGTAACTTATGGCTTGTTTGTAGAGGTACTCGTTGTGCTTCATTCGGAGCTCGTGCATTTTTAGTTGCTCTTCGTGGTATTCCCTTTCGCGCAGACAATCGAGTTCGTATTGGGTCTCCGTGCTTTTCGGCTGTTCTTGCTGCCCCTGCTGTTGTTCCGATTGCTGTTGTTCGGGAGTCGGGGCGAAGTCGTGGTGAGCGTGAGAGCTGCCGTGCTGGCCGGAGCCGGTGCGTCATATCTTCTGCCGGCTGCTGCGGCTGTTGCATCGACTGTTGTTCAATCGCTCCAGCTGGGGCTTGCCGCTGCTGTGATTGCTCTTGCTGGGCTGCTGTTGTTGAAATTGTTGCGGCCACCGTGATTTAACTTGTTGCAGAGGCTGTATTTGCTCTTGTTGCGGCCACTGCCATGGTTGCTGCCTTCCGAATAGGACCAAACCGGTGGGCGCTCGAGGATGGTTGTGGGCGGGGACCACGGTCAGGAGAACGCGAGCGGTCTCGGCAGGCTCCGCGATTGCGGTAGCGCTGTCGTCCGAGAGCAGAATGAACACATTCCTCGATGTACTTCGCCCTCTTGAGTTTGGGTTTGGGTATGCCGAAGCCGGGCCGTTGGTGGTGTTAGTGGTGGTCATTTGGAACTGCATCATGATGTCGAAGATAATGTAGAAAAAGACGGAGAAGAAGATAAAGAGGTTGAAGGAGGTGATGAGAAAGAGATTGAAGTAAAAGGTCGAAAGACACACAATGAAGTCGTTAATGGTCGAGGTATTGACGGCGATTCGAGTCGTTAGTTAAGCAGTTACGAAGAAGCGCGCTTTTTGATTGTATTGTTGTCTGTTGGATGGTTGTTGTTGTTCAGTTGGAAATTGGTTTCTAAAGGGTTGCTATAAAAAAATTTTTTTATTTTTTATTTTTTTTTTTAAATTTTTTATTTCTTCACTTGGCGTATTTTTTCACTTGGTATATTTACAACTTGGCATATCTACTAAGTATTTAGCGGACATTTATTCGAATTTGCGAGCTGCTCTATGATCCTACTTGCGTGTTGTCTAGCAGTAAGTTCTCGAGTATGAAAATTGTTCTGCGTGATGACTTCTACAAGTTGTCTAACTGGTACGGCAGGGGACGTATCGCAGGCGTTCAGCTGTGCTTCAAATTGTGGACTAGTAAGGGATCTGAAAGTCCAACTCCATATAAAGAAGCAGCTTCTCTCCTTCCACCAGATTTTTCTAATCATGGATATGCCCAACACCATATTGAAGAAAGCCATGTGCTGTAGCTTATAGATTTAGATATCTATGACAGTGCATTTCTGCATCAATTGCGTGCTCAGAGGAGGTTTCCATTGGTATACAAATCTCTTTCCAATACACAGAGTTTTTTATCGAGACTAACGGTATATGCAGTAGATGCCACGTTCTAAAGGAAGTCCAGCTGGAAGCACGTTCCTGTCGACCTGGTCGATGGTAACGCTGTAAGTCTTCATGAGAAAAATACAAGGAATAATTGAAGTGACACAAAAAGGGAAAACCCCCAATAGCTAAGTAAAGGCGTATCATAATTAATGAAACCAAGTCCTCATTGCCCACACTATTTTCTCCAAGTATAGGCGCGAGTGTCGAAACGAAGACCTGTCGGTGCACCGGCTCGGAATCCAACACGATAGCCATATATTCAAACCGGACGATCATACTAAACCCGCAGCGCTGACCTTAAACCCTTGTTGAATACCGCTCATCTGTCTATATTGCGCGATCGCTCCGGAGTTTTAAAACGCGATTGCATATCGTTCAAGTTGTAGAACATCTCCTCCTTCGACCGCATTCTCTACCCATCGGAAGTAGGACTTCCGTTACGGTTAATTTCGTTCTCGTCCTTAAGTCGCCTTGATGCTTTGGCGATCAGGTTGAACCTGCATGAACCTTTTCTTTTCTGTCACTTGGATCTTTTGGTTCTCAGATGCCATTCCCGTACAACCCGAAAGCCGAGTCCTTTTTCTGCAAGTTTTTGACTTGATTCTAGTTTAGTGCATATGTATGTATGCATCTAACTTAAACACCCGTGAATGAATTGTACTGGAGTTCGGTGACCTGGAGTGGTCAAAGGTCCTTCCTCATAACCATCCAAGAAGATCATAGGTGCATCCATCTGGGATCTCCTTTCCGGTGGCATTGCCTCGCACCTTATTACTATGGGATAGAAGTGAAAAGCGCGCCACGGGCTTTGACAAGTAAATGTGAGGAGAGGCATTTGAGTGGCCCTGGCTTACCGCGTGTTGATGGACTTTCGGTTGGTGACATACGCGAGCGCAGGACCTCGCAGATTTGAAAGGTATAAGTAGGTCGAACAGCCTGACCTCACTTCGCATATCCAATGAAGCTACTTTACACTGCCCCGTCAATAAAACTAAGCACAATAGGATAATCTGTCCCGTGGGTTATTATCACTCGGAGAAGTTGAGCCATAGTATTAAGTGACTTCAAATTTCCGGTAATAGACCCTTTATCGTGACGTACTAGCTAAACTTTTTAGGAATCCTCTAAGATACTAAGAATAAAGTATGTAATAGGACGCCTATTAAAAACTATATTATATATTAAAACTGAGAAAGTTAGTATTAGTAAAGATAAGATTAGGCTAATAAAAAAGATATTTACAAACTTTACCTAGACCTTATAATAGCTTAATAATTTTTATCTTAAGCCCTATAGTACTAGTTCTACTAGGCTTAGTTATAGTACCAGCAGACTTTTTAGTTATATTAGTTTTTCTTTTATAGTTCCTAAACTTCTTAAGATAATACTATATTACTAATTAGGCTTAGTAAAGTTATTATAGAGGGGAGGTTAATCGATAATAGTATTATTAGCGAGGGGGGTAAAAGAAGTATTAGCCTAATATAGCTCGGTATTTTTATTATAAAATCTTAACTAGTACTCTCTAGCTAAGCCTTAATCATATCGCTGAAGGATAATATTCCGGATACTCTCTAGTAATAACTATATAAACTTAGTTAGTATAAGACTTCTAAGTAAACTAGGTAACTCTAAAAATAGAGGAAGCTAGGAGAATACTTATAGTAAAAGTCTCTTGCTGGTTCTTTACTGTGGTACTTCTACCGACAGCTAAGCAGTAGACATCGATCTTTTTGGCGTCGCGGGTGAAGATAGGATGCCGCTGCCTACGATTGAACTGTGGAGTGGATTGATATCCCGTTTGTGGTTTTCATCCATCCGCACGCAAGATGGGACGAATCTGGTCGAGGGGACCCAAAACAACTATTATATTGTATAAGAGATTTTCCGGGCACTATGCGCTCATTTTCCCACGCGTAGTCTCTTGTTCCGGAACCAAGATGCCATAATGCCTAAAACGTTGTGCTGAGTTGTGATATGTAGTGCTAGATATCTAGGCCCGCGTCCATCCAGTAGTTCGGACACGACAGGTTTCTACCTGCTTGAACTTTCTCGTAGAGATTCTAGAACTGAGTATTAAATACTGCGCCTCATGTTCCCTCTCTGACTAGGACGGAACCTATAGCATGATCTCGTTCCCGGACACGGAGATGGAGTTCCCGGATACCCGGGATGGTTAGCCGGGGGTCGTAATATCCCAGAACGGGACCACAGTTTTTGTTGTCATTTTGACCGAATCGTGTCAAATTGCCTTACTTCGCACACATGTCGAGAGAACGCGTGAAAGCTTAGGCATGATGTACGTAGAAAATTCCATATCCTACCCATTTTGCTGGGGGGTGCTGGGCATCGGTACTTTCACTCCATAGTTACTGCTCGACATATGAGCGACAGCGGCGCAGCGACTCGAAGAGTATCAATATCTCCCCCGTCGGACCTTGTTTTCCACCATTGCTTGCTCCTATTAGCTTCTTCTAATTCCCTTCTTCGCACCCAATTATACCAAAGGTTTTCCATTCCATCATCATAATCTCATCTTCTGAGACAACAACGGACTTTGGAACTCGGTATTGCAATAGGGTTGTGTGTGTGTAGCTGCAACGCCTACCTCGAATAAAGCCTCAAAAATACGAGTCGTGTTTATAAAATTGGGATGCGGTACCTCGACTTGGGGCTTGCAGTTAGCGACCTGCTCATCCCACTGCTGCTAGCCGTGCCCCTCGCAAATACACAACGACGCTAGAACTTCATTGATCATTCAGAAAAAAGTCACCAGTCGCTTCCGGAGTAGTGGCCCGCGCTCTCATGCCAAATGGGCTATGTATACTTTGCCTCGCTCGGTGCCGTACAGGTAAAAAATAAGACTTAATTATGCACGCCGTCACAAACGTACGGTGTATATAGTGTGTACACGGATCTTGTTGACAAACAGCTAGTTGAGACAATGACCAAGTTCTGCACCATCCGAGGCAGACCCTGCCGTGAATCTCGACCTGTTGTACACGCCTATTTGAAGCCCCAAGTCTCGGCTCGTATTCTAGTACCGTGTGCGCAGTCGATTTACCGGTAGTATCCAGTTTAGCATCGTAGCAAGAAGAGACAATTTACGTTAAACTGGTCGAAATGAGCGGCGTTGAGGGCATCTGCCCCACGTAGCCAAGTCGAGTTTAGAAATTTATAGTGCCTTTCGTCGGTCACCAGATCCCGCGAGTCCGACCACCGTTTGATGAAGGTGGTTCTCATGCGCAATACCCTACGTTTCATCGATGAACATTCTCTTAGGTCTCTTTAATTAATTGCCGGAGAAGATTGGACTTAAGGAGAGACCTTTATGACGACGTCCGGCCCCGGTCCAATCCCCGAGGCCAAGGAATGATAGGTGCGTTTATGGTCCCAGGTTGCCTTGTGCAGGAACACTTCTAGGAGGAATAGAAATGCAACAATCCCTTTCCTCCATATTGATGTACGAGTGGACTCCTGGAACAGGAATCTATACGGAGCCAAATTCCATCCCATCGTGTTCCAACCCGGGTGATCGTATTATACCAAGAAATGTCTTCCGTTCGGCGTGGAGCCCTTCCAGCCTGCCTAGATACGCGGATTTTGACATCTTCGAATTTTGCTATGTATTGAAAGTAAAAGCTGGCACCTGAGGGCCTAGAATTGCTTTTCGAGGCCCTCGCACGTGCACCCGCGACCGAGACAGCTAGTTGGTCTTCAAGCGATTCTTACGCTTGGAAATTTCTGTCCGCTCAGAGAAAAATATTCTCTAAGCTCGTGATCGCGTCGTAGCACTCTAGCGTCCCAGTAGTCGCATGTACTCACCAGCTGAGCTTCCGGGAAGTGGTAGTTCCAGATTGTCAGGAGTCAACTCCTTCGAGTACCGGTGGCAGTTGCTTCAAAAGGATTGTTCATTCGATTTACCGTTTAGACAGAAGATGCCAGCAGTACGACACCCACAGTATTCAGTTTGCCGGCCGCCCCAGGGTCCATGTTTGCCACGGCTTCGGCAGTGCCCGTATAGCCTAGCTCGCCCCCAAAAGAGTTGCTGAATGCTACCCGTGGTGATGCGAGAGTTGAAGTGTTAGCGAGTGCATTTGTACACTCACATATTCGAAAAGAATACGGATGAGAAACTCGTGATTGGAATTACTTACAGACCGATAGAGAAAAGTGGGCCGATGAAACTTGTTCTCGGGCGGGCGTGGTTGTCGTTCTCGCTGGGCTAGCGAAACCCCCCGAGGGGCAATGCTTACCATGGGGGTAACTTCGTGTAGCTCCGGCCCGGAATGCCGGGAGATGTTAGCTGCTTCTGCGCCCAGCAACTTATGAAGAATAACGAGGCATACGGGGACCTCCAAAACTACCACATTGTTTGAGCAATCAAGAAGTTATTCATAGTAAGCTTATTCATGGTGAATTCAACCATAATGGTCTGATACTGTACGGCGATGGGGAGATCTGTATGAACCGTTTTACGTCGGAAAGCCGTGAGTCTCTCTCCAGAAAAGTAACTGAATGGCCGCGAAGCTGTTTGTCGTAATTGTACAGTTCATTTCAAACGTGGTAATTTTAAGAGACGCCCCTTCGATTTCGCGAGTCCATACGCTTTGTATGCACATCTGTGTGTATTCCTGAACATACTTCATCCGAGTAAGGATCGGCCTCTTACGGCAGCGCTTACATCCGACAATTGAGGTTGAAGCTCAAAGGTGGAATAGGAGCCCGAAGCCGCTCACGAGCAGTATAATGTTCTCCTAATGTGAAGGCTCCTTGGGTGACCCCTATTGTCCAGGGCGCCATGGCCTCCCGCTCTAATCCTTGTCCATTACTCGACATTGAATGAGATATGGTGAAGCCGAGATTTAACGAAAAGAAAAGAATTATAAACCAAAAAAAAAGAGAAAACATAGATTTGAAAGATGCAGCGCTCTCGTCTACTTGAGACAGCTCTGCTTATAAAATTCGTGAATTTACGCCTTCTCGGAATACCGCGCGTAAGTTAAAGCTGACCCCTCTCAAGAGGGACAATCATGTCGACGTTGACGCCGCTTGAAGTCCGGACATCGCAGAGAGAAATGGCTGGCGGTTGGGATGCGCCGTGAACGTCGTTATTCTTGAAACGGTAGCGAGGGATGGAAGGCGGTATCGCAAAGGTCCATGTATTCTCCCTCCATTTTCTGCCGTACCTCCGATGATCTTCAAGAATTTTATTCGGCCGATGATTGAGAATAGTCATTCGCCAGCTGATCCCACGTAACCCGGGTTGAGGGCGCCATCTCATTCATCAGATCCTTACGACTCAAAATTTGCACTACAAAAGAGTTAAGTAGATGCCTTCATGGAGAATAGGTAAGTGGAAAGCAGTCTTAGGATAAATTGCATCCGAGCGCTCGACGTCCCCGTGTTTGTGTGGTCGGTTCTAAGAAGCCGGTTCGACTCTTCGAGGAATCGTGACATAACCTTCCCTTGTCTAATACGAATCGAATCATTGAAAAACAAAATAATAATAAATAAATAAACAAAGGAAAGCGAAAGTCGAGAATGAATCGGAATTCTCAGCATGTGCGGAGTGTGGGACCTCCGCAAGTTGAAGAAGATTTAAAGTTGCCGTTGCTACCGCTCAAGAACTGGCCTTCTATTGGTGTGGTTTGTTAATATAAAGTGCATTCCAAGACCACCTCAACACCACCGGGGCTGCTGCGATCCGGAGCTGGCAAGTCCATCATCGAAAGACCTTCGGGACTCTCTCTGGAGCTCCTCTTTGAGGCTTTGCCGGAAAGGTTTCTTGTGCTGTTAGGAAACTGGACAGTGACCGTCGGCAAGCGCGAATGCTTCAGGTTATCCAGAAGAGACATTTTGTGGGTAGGTGTCGGGTGAAACCACATCGCCGGGGCGACCTTTTGCAACGGGCACACGCCCCGTTTCGTCGGTGATGACATCCAAGCCGAGTGTAAACATCATCCATCGAGGGTCGTTCCCCAACTTCACGCTCAAAGTTTCCCACAAGCTGATCGTTGATCTAGGAGGTGATGTTAACAAAGGTTTGCGCTACAAATGGAATTTATGATTTTATAAAGGGGAATCATGGGTCTTAATACCGTCTAGAAGCAAATCACAGATAGCAAACAAGTCAGCAACATACAAAAAAAGTGAAAGAATAGAAGGAGAGAATGAGGCAAAGTGTAAAGACCATACTCGAGGCTCGGCCGTCAAAGAGCAATCCTGTCCTTCCTTCGTATACCATACCGTTTGCCAAAAGGGTTCCACAAACACATCTCTTCTTATGCAGGGCTTGATTTGACGCAAAACTTGACAAGATACAACGAGAAGATTACACAGCGGCAAGAAGTCTCATCGACGATGCAGTTTGCACACCGCTCACACGAGTTGCCACACGTACAGTTCAAAACCCGTGGTCCGGTCCGATGAAACATCGCCAGCAAGCGCGGTGAGCCACAGACCGGAGACGCTTAGTACTAGAAGAGAATAACGGAGCTCGTTCGCGACCGCGTTCCACGCTTTCCGGAGTGACTCTAGAGGAAATTTAAACCCCCCGTTATCAAGCCGTTTTATGGGCGACGGCAAGAGTTTTTATGAAAGAGCTGGAGATATTCAAAATTTGGGCTGGTAACCTGAATGGGAGGGATGGGATTGTGATGGGTCGATATCAACGCAGGTGAGCACAAGACAGGGGACGTGAAAGGTAAGCGGGGACTGTAAGGCCTCAATGGGATTAGTGACATGAGCACAAAACTAATAGAAAGGGATCATACCTACGAAATTGTTGGACAATCTAGAAAAGGGAGCGAGTAACCGATTAGGTTATGAAGAGTTATATCGCATTTGTCGTAAAGCATGGCTTGCAGAGATCGTGATCGCATGTTGTTGAAATGGTTTTTCTTCAATTGGTAGTCGCTCTACAGATACGTATTCATTAGACCTTGCGCCGAAACAATCTCTAGAATTGCTACTCGGCGCGTAGCGGCCTCGAATTGAGCATGGAGTGACGGTTTTTAAACAACAAAAGGAAGAAGCATTATCGAAATGCAGGTATTGAGATTGGCGCAGCGAATCGTCGAATGTGCAGTTATTGCATTTTGCCTACTCGCAATGGGGGAAAACCTTGAACCGGGTGGTGGAGGCAGGTTCTCTTCTGTTTTCGTTCAAATTGATTTCGGTTCGACCCTCGAAACGGATTAAGGGAGAATTTTATTTTGCCGCGTGGTGGAAAGGGAATGGGGCCCTCGAATGCCGGGGAAAGTTCTTGGATGATAGGTTTAACTATGTTCTGTCGGTTCGGCATTTTGTAGCCAAGAAGCTCCAAAAGCCCTGCCTTGCCTGGGGTCCCAGGTCATAGTCGTTTACCATTCGCTTTCTGTGTTAGGCGCCTAGGACCCGTTTCAGCTGCGAAGTCGGTCTCCGCGCCTTACTGTCGAAGGCGACTGGATAATAGCCCGTATTGAGCTCCTCTTTGAGGCGCTGCGGCGGGGGAGATGAAGAGTATTTGAATTAGTTGCAATGTTCTAAGGGTCGGGAGAACTCGTGAGAATGTTCGGGAAGATAGTGTAAGACGTAATAGACCGTTTCATGCACGACGGGGCACGCATCAGTAGCTTCTGGCTCTCTCGAATAGCTGGATTGTAGAATGTTCAAGGAATTTCGATCGCGCGATGAGCTTTAACGTTAATTTGTAATATAGATTCGGCACTCGTTCGAAAGTACCGAAGGGCTGTTGCACCCGCAATGACACCTGACCTTCGAGATCCTTGACAGCTGCCCATGTAAGAGCAGGAGCGATACTTCGCCTTGACGTTGAGGATGCGGGCCAGGAATCTTGTTATGCATCACGGCCAGCGTCGAGGTTGAATTGCCTGGTCGTATAACATCGTGCTTATCCCAACCTAAGCGGTGTTGCTTTTGCACGACATAGGAGACCAAAAGAAAAATCAAAAAAGAAAGATAGCAAGATTCGAATTTCCTCACGACTGCTTTCAGCTATGCTAAGGGTCTCTACCATACGTGCACTTTTAAAGAGTAAAGTTATTAGGATCCCGTGCCTTGCCGCTGGCCGAACCAATCGACGTTTATCGCTGGTTGATGCATTTCTGCGAAAAGTTGCCCGGGGGACCTTTCCAGCCTCTGTGTTGCACTGTGATGAATAGAATTAGAAAACTCCTTCGGACCCTAGCTTCCTATCGGGGAACATTGTAAGGAGGCTTACTGTTCTTGTCCGCTGGCTAATCGTAAAATGATTCGTCAAAATCTCGACAGTCTTCCTCACTATCGTCTATGTAAAGTTCGGTTATTTCCTCGTAGTCTTGTTGCCGCCATGATCATCGTGGCTTGATGAGGTCTGTCTCTGAAGGCAGATGTGAGCGGAGAAAGCATCGGGATGTTATCACTATCTTTGCATCAGAACGATAGAACTATAACTGTAAATCATATATCTCCAGAGCTTTTCTGACGAAGCATACCGTGCATGTGTACGAACTTTGCAATTTGGTGGCTGTTAGTTGCGTAAGCCTCAACGCCCAATCGGTTCCGTACTTTATTAGAGTATTATACTCCTTACCTACAAAAAAGCCCTTAGTAAATTTTTCCAATGCCTGTTCGCCGAGGTTTCTCTGATTGTTGTGCCATGGTTCTCGGACATCGCGGGAAGGCGGATCACGAACCTTCTGCTAAGCGTCGTGATTGGTTTGTTCGACATAGCCGAGAAGTAATGGAGAAATATATAGGCAAGCCGTGAGATATATTCCATGTATGATATTCATATATCACAAATATCACAGCTCAAATCTCTTCGACTCGGAGAGCGGTGCAACTGGAACATTCCCTTTTCTCTCATGACTGTTATTATTCGGGAGCTCCCTACCTCGGGAGCCTAATAAATGGTGTATAATGATTGTTTGCTACACCATACGTTAAGGCTACAACCAGCACGGGAGGGAATTTGTAGACTTGATAGATTAACCTGAGCTCAACTTAAAGATCCCAAACGGAAACTGGATGCCATTTGTGGTTACGAATGACGATCGAGATGGAGAGTCAATGGCTTCGAAAACGATGGGAGTCGTTCGTTGTTTGTCTTGGAATGGAAACTGTAGGTCGTCTGGAATTCCAGTAGAAGTTCTGGATAGTTGTTCTCGTCCTGGCGTCGAAGTTCACGATCTTGCCATCGCCTCGTTTTTGTTCCACAACTAGCTCCGGCACGATCGAATCCAGTCTTGGAAAAATCAAGCGATGAGAGAAATGTAGCCGTCTTCGCAACGCGTTTGAGAATAGTTGATATTGAGAAGTCGATTTTGCTCTGGCTACAAACTATACTATGTAGTAAAACTTTCGATCTGATCCAAGTAGCGCCACGAGGCAGTTGAGATTCCTTTGACGCGAAGCCGAGGAGAAAGTAAAGTTAATAGATCCTCCTTAGTGTACTGTATTGGCTCCGAGCCAGGAACTAACGCTTTCAAGGTCAGCGTCTTGTAGCTTTATGCAGCCAGATGATTTGGGCCGGCGTTTGTGGAAATGGAACCTAATGCAATGGAATAAACGACTTTAGGCAGCGCGAAATTGGCTAGACTTAGCGAGCAATCGCCTCATCCCTTTCCGGCCGCCATTAGACGGAATGCTTGCTCGATAAACCTGAAGGGTCGGTTTTGAAGTATCTTCTTGGTATTAATTCTACATGATCGATCCAGCGTCGAGCAAGGTCTAGGTATCGGTTCCCGTGTTGAGGGCCCAATGCCGCCTTCACACATAACCTGGGAATCGAAACGGGAACACCTAGAGGTCTTGCATGCATCGATGGCTCGTTGGTTCCACAACCCCAATGCTGCTGGATTGCCAGGAGCCATTACGACGGGTCGAGGGAATATGCGATAATGGATCCGTATCCTCGTCAAGCACAGACCAAAATTGCACAAGGGCTATGCGTGATCGGTGAATCCCTTGCGCTTTGGTTTGGAGAAGAATACGACAGGATATCTCCCTGGTGATTGAATACGAGAACTCGAGAAAAGTTCATATTGGTACCCAGCACGGTTCAATTCTCATTGGAACGGGAGCGTATACGCCGTACCATATTTATAGGCGTGGTATATATCAAGTGGTATTAATGTAGCGAGTATTGTTCATGAGGTTCCATATGGCTAAATTGTTAAGTACCCTATCAAACCATGGGCAAAAGGTATTATATCTTCAGGCAACCATGACGTCCTTCGGATAATGGATGACTATCGGTCGGAAGAATCCCTTTGCAGCCGTAGTATAGTTAGTTCGTCGGCTTGTGTCAGAGATTGGTCCGAAAGGGTGCAGTGTAACGAAATGTGTACGCGCAATTTGAAGCGCTCAGGCTGTAAGATGAGAAGCAGTAAAGCTCGTTCGCCCGAAACATGTTGAGGCTAAAGCGTATGAGGTATTCATTTGAATATAGGGTAGTCCTAATTAAACGTCTTGCTCAGCTTTAGCAGAGTGGGTCCTGCGATCCGTCCCAACAAGTTTATCCCGTTGGGAATGCAGCCATGTGATATTTGACTAAAATTTCGGAAATGTTGATCATTCTGGTCGCTCTTTGCAAAGGAGGCAAGGCTTCATTCCCGATCGTCTATCGGCAGTGCGTAGCTGTTCATTGACTATATTCCGGACCATAATATATGGGGCGAAGTCTTTTAGGACAGGCTAGTAAGCTAGTGACGAAACCTTCGGGTGAACGTGAAGACGATCACGGCCCGCCACAGCAACCACGTTTATATGTGATTGTCATGCTGTTCCTAGGCGTATATGAGATTCGAGTTTTCCTTGGTTTAGCTCTTTTAATCGGTGCTTCGTAGAGGCAGTCTTGCAGCTTATAAGCCTTTATCTTTGTAATCTCCGTGTAATGGCGTAACAGGCACAAAAATAGAGGTCCCGATAGCTCTGAGCTTGAGCGTTGCGGGATACAATGGGTACGAGCGGATATCGAGGTCCCTCCTCTCTCAGTATTGGGCTTCTGGTACTGCGTGCGGGCATCCAAAGTGTGCTTTAATCGTTAAAGAATGGGGAATGTGCTGCAGTTGTGGGGCGAGGTACACTGGCAGAGCCTTTTCAATGACGAGCAGCGTACATTGAAAAAATGGAACTTGCAATGATATTGATGACTCGAGAAGGCTTAATTTGATATTGCCATCATGACGACAAATAAGATTTGGATCATGATCAAGGTTTTGAGGGTGGTCCCGCAGCGGATAGATCCTAAATGTACATGTTCCTCAGGACGCAACGTTCAAACTATCGTAGCTTGAAGTTGGAATAATAGGTTGCGTGCAATCGGCATTGGCCGTTTGATTTTTTTGAAACCAAAAAGGTCCTGGGCCGAGAGAGTTTTCGGCTACGAATGTAATCATCTTCTTGGCTCAAAGAGATAATGATATAGGTGAGTTGTGAGATATCTCAAGGCGTTGTCGTATTCGAAGCACTTGGAGGGCAAACGGGCGGTATATCGTAAAGAAAAGCATGGCCAGCGGAGTAATTCACCGGAAGCAGATTTTCGGAGTTGCGACCGAGAGCTGATGGCGTTGATGGAAAAGTCAGCTTTTCCCGTATCTGGCCGCCCAGACAGCGTCTTACATGGTAGCGCTAGAAGCCATAAGGGTACGGTGTGTAAGGCACAGGCGTTGGGCTACCCGTAGTCATATGGTCAGGCGTGAGTCCCCTGTCCAGAGTTCTGAACGACACGACCGGCGTGCTGCTCCACGAGCATCATTGCGACGCAGTAGCAGCCTGCCGTAGCGGACGACGAATATCGCGACATGGAACACGATCACGAGGAACACCGTGAACGTCGAGATGAGGACAAGTGAGATCACGCCGCAGAAGAGGTACGGCGACCAGCGACGACGTCCCATAAAGGGGAGTGAGAAATTTGGAGTGACATTGATCGTGCAAAAAAATTAAAATGTTTTGAACGAAGGGATATCGATGTTATAGGTTTGTGGTCTAGCCCGGGTCAAAGAGGAAGAGTGCAAATGTATGTTTATAACTGCGGTTCGTTAGGGAAGCTATACCAGGTGAGGAAACATTGGCCGCTTTAGAGATTGCCTCTAAGTAGAACAAAGGAACGAAGGGATATCGGATGTTTATAGGTTTGTGGGTCTAGGCCCGGGTCAAAGAGGAAGAGTGCGAATGGTATGTGTTATAACTGCGGGGTTCGTTAGGGAAGCTATACCAGGTGAGGAGAACATTGGGCCGCTTTAGAAGAGTTGCCTCTAAGTAGAACAAAGCTACAGTAGGGTCCATGCTGTGGTATAGCATTGTCAGAGCCATTGGTAACATTAGCGCTCTGAGCTGTCTGGCGCTGATCACTGAATTTCTTCCATTGGCTTGCAGTTCTTTGATGCTACAAAACATGGTTCGTGGAAAAGGAATATATAGAGACAGATTTACCGCAAAGGAGAAAATTAAGCAAAACCCTGGCCCCAACTCTAACCGTTGGTGCCATTTGTGTCGCGCATTGCTATTCGCTCTAAACCGAATAAGAGCGCTAAATCAAATCCAGTATTGTGTTCATACCGGTGCTACTTCGTCCGGAGGTCTTCCGCCGCCATTGCTACTAGGCTAAATTCGATATTAGCCATGATACTCGAACATCGCACAGGCGCTAGCTGCGAAGCGGTTTAGCTTATACGTCCTGGCTAATATAGCTAATCTTTTTAGTACGCTTCCAACAAAAACCCAACTGCATTGTCGTGTGCACCGCGCCTGCGCCGCCCACCATTTCGTTTCGAAAAAAAAATGGGAAAAATCGACATCCTTGATTTCCTTAGGTTGTTTTCCACTGGAGATTAGAATCGGGTTTTACAGAACCGAAACAAAGAAGCGAAAGAGGACAACGTACGATGTTGCACAGATCGTCAATTTGAATTTGCATCACAGTGCTCCAAATACCAACTGCATATGTCGATCGCTAAATCCTGATTACACTGATAAACACCCTACCGCACTTCCTAAGAAGCAGAGAATAATTTCGGATTGTCTTCTTTTCCCGTCTTTTTCACACAGTACAGCCTGGAGATGAGATCTCCCCTCTTACGTTCGCATTAAGACTGCGCAGCTGCAAGCTGTAATGCAAGCTGTGACTGTAGTAAAGCGGGCTTTAGCAATAAAGTGATTACTGAGTTTTAGAGCAAAATCCTTCGCTTGGGCCTACTGAATATCATCCTTACAATAGGCTAAAGATGCAGAACAGTAGCCATGGCTAAGGCAAGGGCTTAGTTGCTGATAGGGTGCTCCAATGAGGTGAATTCGAAACATTTGCAAGGGTACTAGTACTACCGTATCACTTCTTTAGCTCAAATTATGTGACCCAAAGGCGCGTTACGGAAGTTTAGTGTTGTGCCCTTCCGGCAAATTGTGCATAGTTGTGGTCTGCAAATTTCATAGTTGATTTTGGAGAAGGATTGCTACTCGAGTAAACACCGTTCCCGCCTTACATCCCGGCACCGGCGACTATGCTTGGCTGTATGTTATAGTTACGCTAGACGTAAAAAGATAGGCTGGTCCCAGGTGCATTAGCGAGTTAATTGCATTATGTACGTTGGTCTTAGGTACATCAGACTTGGATCGTCATGTCGGCGCTTTTTGCCAATATGGACAGTATGTCACGATTTCCGCGTTCTTTGCTTACTTGAAAGTGATGTGGAAAGCCAGTTCTCTGGAGTGTTGCGACGCATTGTTTCGATGAATATAAACGCCTGCGGTAGAAAGTATGAAGGGGAAGTCCAGACATTACGTATAATTACGTGTGAAATGAGTATATTCCCTACCTCAAAGGAGCTGACATTATAACTGGATTGTTGGTCATGATGCGCAAATTGAGCTCGTGGTCTTTATGACAACCGATAACAGGATTTCCCTGCGATATTTTTACTTTTTGTCACGCATGCTTACAAGCATAGCGAGTCTTGTCTTTCAAAAAGCCTCGTCGCGCTCTCCGGGGCCTAGAGTCCTGGCGCATCTTCACGTTGGTGTACCGGCGAGACGACCTGCGTACCATTGGTACATAGAAAATCTCATACCCAAGTATATTCAGACCGCTGCTGTTAGTACCAGATGATTTCTCAGGAGTAGATATAAACATCAATACAGGACAGTGTACTATCGCGCTATAATGTACGAAAGCCGGACGCGCAAACGCTACCAACTCCCTCTGTGCTATTTTTTCTTTCGACTTCGAGTTCGAGTAGCGCGTGTAGGCTTTTCTTCGACGATAATAAAATCTGGTCGAGGAGCTCCGGATCCAGCTCCGGATCCTTGCAATTCTGAAGGTTTACTACCGGAATACCTGCCGCTATAAGGAAGTTTAATGCCTCAATGTCCTTGCCCTCCTACACCAACGATGGATCTAGACCGATGGCTTGTGCACGATGCCCGTTTTTCCAGCTTTCGTAGGAGTCTTAATTTTAAAGACCGTGCGGGAGACTTACACTCTTTTGTTTTCCTTACTATTTGTTTTCATCTTAAATGCTGCTGAACAAAGAAACCAGATAAAGGTTGTGGATGACTGTAGAGCGCTTCATATTTCAACGTATAGAATACGGTACTGCATCTAGACCCATTGCTCCTTGTTATAGGCTAAACGGAACAGATATGCTGAACTACCCACTTAAGTATAGTCTAAACAGAGTACGTCTACCAGTAGCATGGCACATTCTGGACCTTGGAACTTGCGGGCTCAGCTATCGCGAAAGGCGGAGGACAATTATCCGCTGAAGTTCGTAGCGTCGCCGAGCATCCAGCGATGTCATCGGGTTGCCGAGGTTCTCAATATCTAATCCCGGGAAAAACGTTTACTTCCGCAGCGGCGTTTATTTTCTCCACTCACAGCCGACTTTCCTTTCCAGCCCATGTCATCACCCACACACGTCAGTTTGTAATTCGTCCGAAAAAGTGGCCATTTCCAAAAAAAAAAGCAAGGCAGCAACCATGTAAGCAGCAAACACATTTCTTCCGAGACGTTCCGTAGCTTGTCTTAAAGAAAACGTCATCAGTAGCAACGCTCGAGCCAGTTGAAGAGATTTTATCAATCCAGGCGCGATTCTAGTGGTGTTTCTCGGTGGAGTAGTCTGCTATGAAGAAAACCCCGGAAGCCTGGCAGATCCGCTAAGTTCCGGAGTTAAATGATGGCTGTGCATGCTATGTTCCGTCCGATATCCGTGAGAAATAGGTATGATCTTAGAGCAAGATAACTGATATATATCACAATATCCTACTGCTTAGACGAAAAATTATCATGTTAGTCATTACTCTCATCGATAAGCTTGGACTTAGATTTCTGCCTATTAGTACATAGGTCAAGTTAATACAACGAAAATTCGAAATGCTGAAGCTCGACAAGTCCCGCTTCTCTCTCGAGAATATAAAATCTACATCGAAATCAACGTTTGACAAATCATGGACAACAGGGAAAAAAGGCTTTGATAAAGGATGGAAAGCGCTCGACAAGCTCGGTACTCCGATAAACGGGTTATCAAATAAACTAGGCGCGGAAGCTTTCTGGCCCATGACGCTAGATAAGGAGGCGGAAAAAGCAGCGAGGATATTAAAGGCCTTCTTGAGTAAGTCCAACAATGTTCTCTATCTTGCTCATAGCCATGATTTGATTTATGGCTTGGTGCTCGTTTATTAACGTGGTGGAACAATAGGCCAGCAGAAGGTGATACCTCCGACACAACCCGCGAAGGAGTACCGCAAGGGAAACAACGTGTAATAAAGCACATACCGCCTTCCGTAATTGCCAACGCAAAGGCCATCGCGGTATTCACAGCATGCCGAACGGGATTCTGGGTATCCTCGGCCGGAGGAGCAGGCGTGCTTATCCGCAGACTACAGCCCGACGATCCGCCTGCCCGATTTGACTCCATCGATCTTAACCGCGACGATAAGCCGCCAGCTTATACTCCCACAAATGCCGGATGTCGCTTTGTGGAGGAAATCCCCACACCGCCGCAATCGCCGGAGCTCGATCCGTTTAAGAGTTCTCATTGGAGTCCGCCGAGTGGAATATTACTACATACCGCAGCGCTGGGCTTTCTTGTCGGTGCGGATATATACGATTGCGTAATGGTATTGAACACCGACGCTGCCGTCGAGGCATTTACGAACCCGAGGTTGACGCTTGGTGCTGAGGTGAGCGTGGCTGCGGGCCGTATAGTCTCGGGGCGTATTCGACCAGAATATCGGCGGTGGTGTAAGGCACTTGAACCAGATGCGAAGAACAGGAAAGCCACTTCCGCCGCTAACAAGAAGGAAGGCGAATCCGACCAAGTAGTATTAATGGAAGACCAGCAAGCTAGGGGAGAAGGTGGATCGGGAGTCAAGCAAGGTGAACCTGAGAACAAGGATACAAGAACAGCGTGGGAGAAGATGAAAGACGAGCGACCGATCTGGTCGTACCTGAAATCCCGCGGGTTATACGTCGGCCTGGGACAACTAGACGGGAGCATAGTCATCGAACGCACGGATGAAAACGCTCGCTTCTACGGCGTCGAAGGCGTGAAAGTACGACAAATATTATCCGGCGGCGTCTCAGTGCCACCAGTCTCATATACAGGCGAGGAAAACGGAAGCATCGGTGTTCACGCCTTGTGGGATGTCCTTGACGCCGTAGTCGAGCTCGCCGATGCCGAATCTGCCGCCGCCGAGACATCAAGTACGACAAGCTCGATGAACGCCGGTCTCCAAACTGCCTACGCAAAGTTTCGGGGAATGGTCGGGAATGTTGGAACGAAGAAAGCGCAAGCTCAAGCTCCGGTTGTAGATGATCCTTTCGGAATACGTGCTTTGGAACAATCTGGTGTGACGATAGTCGAGGCGGGTCACACAAAAGAGTCGCATCCGACGAATTCGATGAAATGTTTCCACCGTCGCCAAGGACGCCCACTACTCCGCAAAGCGCTCCGCCGGTACCAAAACGAGGTGGTAGTCTGCGAACGGTCAACGGCGGGACATGGCTGAAGAAACCCGACAGCACGACCGATAGCCCATTGCCAGCGGACAGAGAGACTAACGCTGAATGCGACGAGCTATATGTGAACGTCTCGTTACGAAACGAAGAGGCCATTAAGAGAGCTGAGGAAGAGATCAAGGAATGGAGAAGCAGAGGGAAGAGGAGCGGAAGAAGACGGAGGAAAGGAGGGACCGGATGAAGAGGTGGAGCGACGATGGGCTACTAGAACGATCCGAAACGGGAGAGACACTATTCGACTACGGGGAAGAGAAAAAGAAGGAAAACAGGAGGAGTACTTATAGCTAAAATTCTAAAATGCTTTCCATTTTTCATCTTAATTTGTAAATTTTTCTTCTGCGCTTTACGGTGTTTCTATGTTATGTATTGTTCTGGCGCGTTCGTAGCATTTTCTTTATGTAGATACAAAGAGGAGTTTTCATTTGATTCATCGATATTAAGAATTAAAGGACTGGAACACATCGCATCTCCGTAATCTTACAGTTTACTCCCAGCCACAACCATCCCACTCCCCCTCTTCAACATATCCACAGCCTCATTAATCATCTCATCAACAATCTCCTTCGCGCTCTTTATATCCCAATGACACCCGCTACCTGGCCCATCAGGAACGGCATAGCGTCATATCAACAGTATCCTCATCTAAATCCTTCTTAAATGGCACGATCCCCGCTTCTGTAAGCTTCCTTATCTCCTCCGGCTTCGCTTCCCACTGCTTGATGTAATCATTCGCTTTAACCCTCAATGGCCGACCGCTAATAACAAGCGTGCGGACTGTATCGTCGAAGGTAGCGGATACAACTTCCCTCTTGTGCATCTCGCTGCAACCCGCTTCCTTCGAAGCGACGAAGCGGGTACCGACCCACACTCCAGATGCGCCCTGCATGAGCGACGAAGCGAGGGAGCGACCGCTGTAGATACCTCCCGCGGCGACGACGAGGGCGGGGTGTCCAGTTAGTGGAGATTTGTACTTCTTCGCGACATCGACGACTGCGGGTATTAGGATTGAATTGGCGATCGATCCTATAAGGTTCTAATGTCAGTCGCCATGTAAAATCTGTAGCTGTAGAAAGATAGGAAGATGAATTACCAGTGTGTCCACCCCCTTCACTCCCCTGCGCGCAAACAATATCCACTCCAGCATCAAGCGCGTATTTCGCATGCTTTGGCGCACCGACCATGTTCATAACCAGTATCCCCGCCTTATGTAATTTCTCAATAACCCACTTCTCTGGAACACCGACGGCGCTGACGAAAATCTTCGCTTTTTCTTGTATAATCACGTCGATTAATTCTGGTAGTTTACCTTCAGTGTAATCGTGGTTCGTTTTTCGCGCTCCCTCGCCGACTTTCGGGAGTGCGAGGTCTACGCCGAATGGGAGGGATGGGATGTTAGATGAGATTTTAGTTCGTGGATCATCTCGCGGAGGTTGGAGGGGTGTAACCGAGACCCCCGATGACACCGAGACCGCCAGCGTTGGATACGGCGGCGGCGAGGGAGCTGAAGAGGTATGCGCCATGCCTATTGTCACAGTTAGTTGGCAGATTTACGCGTTGATGGAATGTAGGGACTCGCCTGCAAGGACAATCGGGTGGCGGATGCCCAGGAGATCCGTGAGAGGCGTTCGAATCTGTTGTTGAGACGCCATCGTGATTCGCGGAAAACTGTAAGACTCAGTAATAGATGGATTTCAAGGGGTGACTATGTTGTAATAGCTAGCAGCTAAGCGGTAGACCTTCGACGCGATGAGAAATATAGAAGGAAGACGTCGAGCGCGACCGTTAAGATCAAGTCGTGGAGAAAGGTTGGGGAAGCGAACAATTCCCGGGGGATTTAACCGAGGTTGAAAATCTGAGAATACTGCCATGGGGTCATGTCCCCAAAGTAAAGTGCGGGACAGGAAGGACCCTGAAATCCCCAGAAAATTATCATGATACTCGAAAAGCCTAGTTCTAGCGATCCACAAGGATGTAGATGTCTAGACTCTATACTTCCTCATAAATGAGGGATATTGATGATATCGAGAAGGAGAATATTCGACGCTTCGCGATAATATTATAGGAGACCGCCAACTCTTCCCCGTCCTCAACGTTTCCTTCGGACTAACATGGTAGTGTCGCCGTAGTAGCCTCTGTGAAAAAATACCCTTGTGTGAAAGTTCTGAGAATACGTGTAGGAAAAGCAGACACGTCCTTGTTCAGAGCAGCAAAATGTCTGAGTGATAATGTGTATTACCTTCTTTAAAGTCCAGACAATATATTTCTTAGATTAGGACAAGCCTTTCAGATTTATAAAACAAAGAGCATATGATCGTGCATGCTCCCTTCTGTCGCCGTAAGAATAATCCGAAATCGGTGGTACAATAACCGCAATATTACCCGGAAACGGCTAGACGGCAGATGCTTACACTAGGCAGTGTAGATAATCGGAGATCCCCTACCCGTCCAAGTCACTTTTATGCGTGTTTCAGAGCGTTTCGGTACAAAGATACCACCAGCTGTTCCCCCCAAAATTTGTAAGCCAGGTGTGATTGCAGCATTGCTCAGTTAGGTAGACAGTCTCCAAACCCCCAAAGGTGGAATCTTTCCGCACCAAACTATGAGGAGAAAAACTGCCCCTCTTAATAATCGGATGTTCAAATCGGCGACAAAGACAAGCTCTACGGGGTTTTGTGGAGTGATTATTAGAATCTCTCGTGATGTTTAGCTAAGGAGGACTGGATATGGTGAGGAAATCCTGTTATTTAAACATCGTAAACCTCCTTCGGCGCCACCAAAGTTATCCATAAAGGTCTTTGTTAAAGCCGTTCATCAAGAACTTCGTACGATCAGTCGCAAATACAAAATAAACAATCCGACTTTCAAATCTCAGCGGAAATCATAGTAAACAAACTTCATCAAACTACACATCACCTCCCTTAAGTCATAAAAATGTGCCTGCTAGACATAGCTCGCGCTATCGCAGGATGCGCAGTCCTCGGCGTCTTCAGATCATTTTCTAAGGTCCCGGAGGACACCGCGAACCGCTGGTGTCCGGTTAAGCACTTCAAACGCACGAAGAAGATCGAGAGCTTCCGAGCTGCAGCTTCAAAGGATATCTCAGAATCCGAACCCAAAATCACCATCGAACATGTTTACTGAGAGTTCCCGGCTCCGTTTACTGCCCAACTCATAATTACAGCACTTCGATGAGCTCTCTCCATCGCTCCTCCGCCGTGACGCCTCCTGTCAATCATGGCGACACTATTGTCATATTCTATACATGAGCAAAACACTCATCTCTTGCGCACCAAGACGACAAATCCTCTCTGCGTTCATGCTAAAGCATGTAGCCCGGAACATACATTCTTCGGGAATATTCAGAATACTCAGATGTGGTACTCGCGTGTCCATCTCGATTCGCGGATCCTCTCGCGTGTAACGAGGGCGAAAGTAGCGTCAACTGCCGAAACGAGTCAAATATCTCCACGTCAGTCGCGTTGACAAGCCTTATCCCCGCGGAATACATTATCGCGAGCTTCCCAACCGTAACATGGGGTCGCGCAATGTGCAAGAAGGATTCAACTATGAACAGTTACACAAAATTTCTATTATGTATCACAAATCATTGACCTTGTAAATAACCATACAAAGATGTAAATATCAAAAGTCCACGAAAATTAGGATGTAATACAATTCTTAAGATGGCTGGAAATAATGTACTCTCACAACATAATGACGCGCAATCTTCAAATCCTTCCGTTGTTTCTTGTGTAATACCTGATGGTTCATTCAGCAAACATATCCTTCAGTAATGAGATTGCTTACCGGCACGAGGAATGTAACCGAGCTTCTTCAAATCTCGAGAGATATCTCAGCCTTCGCCTGTAACCATATTGAACATAAATATAGAAACATTCTAATACAAATCCATGATGCTAGTGCAGATATTAAACGAGCCAAGAGTCTCCTCTCATCCTCGCCTTTTATCTGGCGACTGACGTGCCCGGATGACTCGATCCGAGTTAACTACAAAAAGCTCCAAGGTTACACGACTCGAGCGGAAGCGTGGTACGGGCGTAATTAAAATTACCCGGACCTGCAGCCTGGAAAGAACATAAACAAGATTAATAAAAACCTGTACGACATAAAAGTAAACATGCCATATCGACCCTCACGGTTCTTTGGAAAACCTCGATTGCGGACTACTAGAACCTCATATTTGGAAGTGTAATTTCCCGGATAGCGGCTCGTTCCTGGGCTACCCGTACGCGCGTATCCCATCCATTTCTTCCAGGAAAAGTATCTCCTTTCGTATATCGTTCTACGAGCTCGTGCTCGAGCTTTTGAGCGAGTAGCTGCGTAATACTTTTTGTTGAAGTTGCTCGAGAGGATCGTTGATCTCATCATGTTCACAGGATGGTATGAATGAATCTAGTTCTACGAATCTTGAGGTTGTACTGGGGCATGAGGTTCCTCTGGACGATGGTCCTAATCACGATGCTCAGCCCGGTTCTTGGCCTGCCGCGAAGTTGATCATTGCGTATCGTGTTGGTTTTACGAGACTTTGAACATCCTTTGGAATCACCTGCCGCTGATAGTAATGCGCTTCAGAGCCTTGTATCATTCAGGATTTCTCACTACCAATATAATCTCGTCGTAGAGTATAAATATCACCGCCAGTGACCGACGATTAATTCCTCATCTCATCATCCAAGCATCAGAAACCACCTCGATAATACAACCAATAGTCTCCGTATAGCAGCTATCTTAGTCTCCATCCATCTAAACAATCTCGAATCAAAAAACCTCAAAAATGGCCAAGATCACTTCCATCATCCTCGTTTCCATCCTCCCGCTCCTTGCTATCGCGGCGCCGACGGCGAACTACGATCCTACCCATCTTACAATCCTTCCTACTCCGCTCCGGACCCCGCTCCTCCGGTCTACTACGCCGACCCGAAGCCGACGCCCGCGTACTACGGCGACGGAAGTTACAACGATGGCAACGGATACAAGGACGGAAAGAAGTACCATGGCGGCAAGAAATATAACGGTAAAGGAAACCCCTACGACGGCGAATATAAGGGCGCTGGTTACGATGGCGGAAAACCCGCTTATAATAATGGCGGATCTTACAGCGACGGAGGATCCTACAACGACGGCGGATCATACAACAATGGCGGATCATACAACAATGGTGGTTCTTATAGCGATGGCGGTTCTAAAGGTTACTAGATTCTTGATATAACGGGGACAGGGGTAAATACAAGGAGGACAGCGAGTAATAACAGTAACAAATGGCGATAGGAATATGGGTTTAATGTATTAGTTAGAGTCATAGCTTGATTTTCCGTATTAAAAAAGGTTACTTCTTAAAAATTAATAAAAACACGATGCCTAGTGGTTTTATCCACAAAGGAAACCTCTTCGACGACGTGAACACATGCTGTACGGTACACGTGAAGCTTCGTTTTGATTTTTTTTAGCCGTTTGTGATCCGTAACCTCGCATGATCCTTATCCGCCCCCTCTTGAAGTACTTCACCCTCCAGCATCGTGATGGTCCTCATAATGCAATCGACCTTAACACTGCCCCGCCCGGCATCGTGAGCGTATATGTACCGCCGCTACTCTCAACGTCGCTAACGAAGACCTCGCAATCGTGACCCAAACACCTCAACAAATCCTCAATCTTCTCCGTAATCTCATCCACCTCCGGCGGGTGTCCTCCGAAGCTCTTCCTAATAGTTTTCCCGAAATCGCTTTCCTCGTACCCCGCTTCGCTATCGGAGTGGATAGACTTCGGATCATTCCCGTTCAAGCGACTCCAGCACATGACCGCCGCGAGGTGGAGGAGATGTATCGCTTCCAAAGGATTCTCGGAGTAGACTTTCCGTGATAAAATTTCGAGGACGTGATAGTAGAGAGTTTTAAATTCGAAGATTTCGTAGTTCAGATCTAAGACACCGATGAGGGCGCATAAAGGTGCGATATCGGAGGGTGGTGATTTCGAGACGCAGGTTTCGAGGTAGGTTGCGACAGATTCTACGATAATTTTCCTAACCGTATCGTGTATCTGTGTTTTGTCGTCGAGGTAAACAGGCAGAAGGTCGTGGATAGCGTTGTAATCCCTCCCAGAAACGTATCGCGGCGGCGTGAATTTCGGTCGTGCTCGTTTCCAATTTGTCGAGGTCATAGTGGAGCCAGAATATACCGTTTAGTTCATCGAAGTAGTAGACCTTGCGGGGCTGCCGCCACATCTTGCCTTCGTTGAAGCCCATTGATCCCATGAAGCCAATCGCAGTAGCCACCTCCGTATCATCTGCACTACCGGAGGTAATAGTATGGAGAATCGCTTTGACACCCCCTTTGAGTTTCCCGTCCCTCCATGCAAGCTTCTCTTCAGCCAGGGCAACTTTCTCCTTCAGGTATTCGTTTTCGTACCGCAGGTTTGGATTCTCAATCTGAAGGAAGCCCAAATGGCGGCGTAAGCCGTTCAGTTCGGGCACCTGCTGCCGCATCCGTGCAGTCTCGGCCTTTAGGTCGGCGTGGCCCACATGTCGTTGTATAACCCTTTGTTGCGATGCTATGGTATTCTTTGCTTCCTTCAGTTCGCTCTTGTTTATCGATAGTTGCGCGTTACCTTCGGCCAGGCGCGCGCGGAGCTTTGCTATTTCTTTGTCTTTGGAGATTAGAAATCCTTCGAGGTCCCAAATTTTTTCGATGTCAGAACGAGGTTGAGGTTGGGGTTGAAGGCGCTCCTTTGGCTTCTTTATGCATAACCCGTCAACTCCGTCAATGTCGTCGGGATTCAGTTCCATGACAAGCGCTGAATGGCGTTCATCATCCCTCAAAGTACAGACCGGCCTCTCCTTGTCAAAGAAGACCTTGCACTTGTCAAAACGTCTTCCTTCGTTTCCTTTTCATCCAGTTTCTCTTCGTCCGGTTCATCCCGCTCCTCTTTGTCCACAATCAGCCTGACCGTACTCGCGTCCGACGCCGAATCGTCCCCTTCGGATTCCATAAATTCGCCTGGGATGTGAATGCTCCTCTCCGCCTCCTCCTGTTGCTCTCTAAGCTTCATCCTCTCGACGAGCGCGTCGACTTCCTCCTTGGAGAGTTTCGCCAGTGGATCCGGTTGCGCCGCCAGCAACCTGGTCCAATCCTTGTCGTCGTCTTCCTCTGTTTCCTCTTCCTCCTCACCCTTAAGATCCTCCAAAGGACTCGGTGGGAGTGGCACGTCTGCGCCCTCAACAGCTACATTCTCTATATGTTCGTACTCGGTGGACGGCTCTCTTCGATGTCGCTGAGGTCGGTCTCTGATGGCGGAATCGGGATTGAAGACCACAACGGTGTGAGCATGATGTTGCGAGAGATTGTACGGCTGAGCGGCGGGAAGGATTCGAGGTCTTCTATCGTAGCGGAGTAGTCATCGACGTCTGGCGGGAAGGGAGTGGAGGCGCCGTCGTTGTCGGTGATTATGATGGTAGGAGGTGTAGGACTCCGCCTCGACGGCTCCAGCTCCGGTTCGACCTCGTGGTCGATGAGGCGATTCTTGTGATCCATGATGATAGAATGAACCCTACCGGAGGCCTAAGAGCCCCAACAGTGCAGGCGCGAAATGGCGAAGTCTTAGATGGCCTGGTTGAATATTTGGTTATGTTGTTTTGAGGAGGTTTGTTGTCGGCCGTTATAGTGGGAGAAAAATAAACAAAAAAAAAAAAAAAAAAAAAAAAAAAAAAAAAAAACACCAACAAAAATGATAAATAAATTAAGGCACAAAGGAAAAAAAAAAAAATCAACCAGGAAGCTGGAACAAACGCGTAAAATAATATGTATCCTGCTACTAGAAGATAGATTCATGATCATAGAACGCACAGACGTTTCTGTTATTTTATATATAAGAATGTTATCGTATGGTATCTTGGCTAGATCCATACACTGGCAAGGGCAAGATGCTGGAACATTCCCCAGTAACATTATGGTCGAAGGTTCATTATCTCAGCCTTTACGCGAATCTTAGACCAATACAAATCGCCGTCGTTGGATCGTAGGGCCGTTATTTACATGTCCTCGAACGTTTATATATATGTTATTTGAAGCTATAGGCACGGAATGCGTCTGTACTACTAATAGTAGTCATTGTGTCTTTCCTTCGTAGACTACGCCATTTCGCAACAATCTTCCTCCATAAAGGCCTTATGACGGGAAGGGAAGCTGCAATTATAACCCCGTTGGCTTCTGCCATCGCCAATATCACAGGCGTTTTGTACATGTCCATAACCGCGAGTCCACCTGCTCGTACCTCGAACCATGACTCCACGGCGCGGGTAATGCTAATAGCTAGAACGCTGTTCAGTAATTAGCATTCGATCTTAATTCTGTAAATTGCCGATGTGTGGCGGAACATTTCGCGGAGACGAACCCAAATGCGAAAAGCCCGTAGAGCGCGCGTGTCTGCGACCCCGACATATAAACGAAGCGCAGCACGATAAACGGTAGTAGGAATATAAATAAGTCCGCGACAGCGTTGCAAAGTTCCCAGTATAAATTTGCGAAAGTATAGCCTGGATAGCACCACAATACACGCGAAGGAAGTTATAAGACCGCATGTGACTTGTGGGCCGACGAGTCCAACCCGACCATGTAAGTTACGTGATCAGTCCATTGCTGGTATTTATTACCGTGTAATTTTTCCCGTTCATGGTGACCGGGGCAATTTGACGTTTTCTGGCCACAAGGTCGTTCCGTTGACGCTTTTGGGTACCGTCGACGACTCCACCGGTGAAGTTATAATGATAAACTGGCATGTTTTGCGCTTCAGAAAGCCGTAGCGGTGAGTAAGGATGTCTAATGGGCGACGAATAGTTTTATTTGAATGGTGCATATTAAGAGAAAGGAGAATGATCGAATGGAGTTCCATGGGAATGCAAACAAGAAACCAGAATACGATCGATTTATATTATAAATTGTCCTGGTCAAATGGCACTATGGTTATATAGGTTCACTCCCCCGCGAGCTACGAGTTCCAAGGGCGCAGGTAGAATCTGTAACTCAGCCTTGTCTACTAGTACCCGAATATACTAGGCTGGATTGTTCCTTGTTTCGTTTCCGAGGCCCGCTCTTCCGGGTTCACAGCGATTTTTCCGTGAAGTTTCAAATTTGGGATTTAGCCGGATACAGCTCCAGCAACAGGATTTGAAGTACTGATAATATTTGTTTCGAGAGACCTCAGGGATACCCGGTTCTACTATCCTTATCTAAGGTATTATACCTACGAAGCACAGGGCTATATTCGATTCCTAGGTGTTCATTTCGAATCGTAGGGCGAAAGCGAAGGTTGAACAGGAAGAGGTTGCAGGGCTATAATCGTTCTAGAATTTTATAGCGCAAATTTAATGCAACACCGTTTTATATTCAAGGTTGTAGAATGCGTAGGTCGATCCCCAACAGCCTCATTTGTAATATCACTATGCAATTTCTCGAGCTCAAGGCAACTGCGCTAATACATATAGCTTTATCGCAAACTTAGCGGTGCTAAATGGAAACGATCCACAGATTTGCGTGCACTTGGAATTTTACAAACTCCCGGCCGCGCGAGAAGGGCTTCAACCGACAACGTAAAATTTTAGCACCCGGCTCTTGCTGACCTGCTTGCAAGTGGAGATCAGACGATGAACATTGCTTCAGATCGGATAATCACTCGTGAATGTCAGGGAGAATCGCGATAAATACTAAACTTAGATTCTGGCATGGTTGTTTAACGATGATATCGATCTAAAAACACATTCGGCTGCGGAGAAGAGTGATTTATAGCTCCAAATGGCCGATAAATTATACAGCTATATTATTAGCTCCATTATCTAGGTCCACTAGGCAGAGGCTGACCGATGCCGCCTCACCTTTCCGTTTTTTACAAAGGTAGCTTTGACTCTTCGCCATATCGGCAGTAGAAGCGGCTTCGCTATCACTGGCAGCGCGGCACCCATGGTTACACAGCTCGCCTCCAATAGGCCGAGGGCCATAGGAATTGTCTGGCTCTCGCCACTGCTCATGGTTGCGCCTTGGGTAATTACCCAGCCCATGTAGACGACGCGGACGATGCTGGTCAAGAAGACACTGGGAAAAGTTAGATGACGTTCGACGATTCTGAACATAGTCAATAAATGGGAGGGGAGTAAAGTTAACGAACATAAGCCCAAAAGCAAATAGCGCATGCAGCCCTTGCCGCTCCTCATCCGTCATACCCAAATGCGCCCACCGAAAGATCAGAAACGGAAGCGCGAAAGCGAAGAGGTCAATGGCAGCGCTTACGCAGGACGTGATTAGAAACATATAAATTGTGAGGCCCATGTGGCCTCCTGGGGAGAGGCAGACGTCCTCCGGGTCAAGCCCGGTTCCGTAATACGTCATCATGTGTGGTGGCCAACAGGGATCAACGGAGAGCCATATCGACGGAACGGCGATGACGATTATAAACAACGCGACGCAATGGATGCTGCGGCGAATTATAAGCGTCATCCTGTTACTAGAAGCCGATAGCCGACTGAAAGTGTATAAGATAGATAAGCGGGCTAATGTAGCCTGTAGCATGGAAAATATAATAGAGACCCCGAGGCTCATCTATCAAAGTTGGGTTAAGAGGTATTAGTCGTAGCTCCTAAATTTTTTTTTAAAAATAGACAAGTTTCTGCCCAACCTACTATGGCCGTTTTTGCTGATTTGTAACTCTTTTCGTAAAACTCCGACGCCTGGACCTGCTCCGGCTCAAGCTCAGAGATCATTTCGAGCTTCATAGAGTAGTTTAAGGCAGTTATTGCTTGGAAAGGATCGTTAGCACGAATTCCTAAATATTCATCTCTATACTATGCTACGCTACGTACTGACGGCCCAAGCAACGAAGGCGCATAAGCCCGAAGTCTATTGAATTAATTCAATTTGTAGCGATGATATTAGTAGTCAGCCAAATCTAGAACAGGGTCCGCTCTATTGTAAGC
Organism: Pezizomycotina sp. ARF18; assembly: GCA_002224055.1. NCBI lineage: Eukaryota > Fungi > Ascomycota > Pezizomycotina sp. ARF18. The sequence continues at coordinate 97,021 of AZLU01000135.1, forward strand.
TTTGAAAAAAGACCCGAAGATCTAAGCTCTCCAATATACTCGCAGTGAAACCTCAAGCTTACCATCGCTGCTGATATTAGCCCTAATAAAAACAATTCATGGCAAGTTAGTTTATGGATGACAGAGTGGTCATAGGGCATACTGAGTTTGCTTCTGGAACCTCGTAGGATGCGAATGACTGACAATCATCAATAAAAAAGTGCTTCAAGATTCTAATTCGAACATAAAGTCTACCGACAACGAATGGCAAGGTAAACAAAATCATCGCGGCACTTAAAGCCAAACATATTGTGTTTGTACGGATTGCCACGTCAAAAATATGTACGATACCCGCGGTATTCTCGTAGAAACTGTCGTCCGAGTCGTCCATTAGAAAGGGTCAGAAGAGGTGAAAGGTACTACTAGTCGTTCTAATTTCTGGATTATCTCTTCCATGTCCATGCAGTAAGAAGATAAAGGCGAGGTAGAATGTTTGGGGGCTTCCGAAGAATTTCAAAGTCGCTCTTGGGAATATCAAAAGCTTTTATGAAGTCTTTTCCTGTAGGCTGTCCTTGACTCCAGCCGAAAATGTTCCGGGGAAATTATAGTTCGCGAGGAGCCGATTGTCCAATAATATTTCAAGCCAGCTTTCAAAGCCAGCCTGCAGCTGTCAGAAACTTTAGACGATATTCGAACCAATCACGCGCCTGCACCGGGGAGGCAGCTCCCTGCGAGAAGACGCCAGAACCAGGTATAAAATTCCCCATGTAGCTTATTAATTCCAAGTGGGACCATTTACTCTGTCGGACTTCTTTTACCATCCTTTCTACGCAAGAGACATGATTGGCTTTAACAGATTAATGCGGAAAGGAGTGTGGTTGTTGAGGGGTTTGAAAGGGATAGCTCCCGAGGTTTAGGGGGCTTATAGATATAATTTCGTGGCTAATTTCAGGTGTCCCGCGGCGAAATTGGGTCCCGTGGGGGCGCTGCCTCGCCTCCCCTGGATTCGGGTGGATCGAGCACGCCGGTCCATTTACGCGCCATTTCCAAGCATGAGGTGTTACGGTGAGTAAAGGATCAGAAGTTGTATACCGGTGCTTCATTGTCGTGTCGCAATCATTTTGGATAGGATTGTCCAAGTTTTGTGTATTTTACAAAGTCACAAAACGCGTGAGAGCCCCTTGTCTTTAAAGCAACGAACAACAGACGAAGGTGAATGTCAGCCTTGAAGGGGCAGAGATAACCTTGCTAAACAAGAAAAAGAAAAAGAAACACAATATGAGGAATGGAGAAGTTTAGGAAACATGGGGACGTAGCCTAATTAACCAAGATAGGCTTCTAACCATCGCCAGCTGCGCGATAGCGGGCCTCTCCGCATGTGGAAAGCTGGTTACAAATTCTGAGTCAGTAATCTCCGAGTCGACAGTATCTCTCTTCTTCGCCGGAGGCGTCAAACCTCCAAGCCGTGCATAGCCCCCTTGCCGCGACATATCCATACTCTCCATGCTCACCTTCTCACAATGTCCCGATGTAACATCGCCGTGGGTCGTCAGCGTAACCGCATCGCCTCCTGCCCTTCCGGTGGGCTCTGTCATTTTGGTCTCGCTCTTTATCGGCTCGATATCTCTCCTTCTCCTCGGTTCTATTACACCGCTCTCCGGCCTCAACCCCTTAAGCCTTCTCAGAATAGCCGTCCATGTTCCACCACGGAACAACGCTCTAAATGCCAGGAAGCAGGCGACGAACACGCCAGTCGTCATCTCCACACCCGCCCAATATATAACATTTACCGAGCCGTCGTTCGGACGCGTCATGTTGTATAGCCGCAAGCACGTCCCGAGAACGCAAAGGAACCCGACGGAGAACACTCCCATTAATCCCAACATAGCCTTCGTGCCGACTTTCCCCCGTAAGCGTATAACCAGAGGGAAAGGTAGCGCGAAAAGTAAGAGATCCGCCAAGATGTGCATGGCAGTACCCGTCACCTAACCCAAGTTACGGCGCCGGGAAAAAGTGCCTCGCGCCGGTGCGCAAATCGCTGAAATCCCAGCCTCTGCTCATCGGTAAACAGGTAAATAGATTAAAGCAGGCAACGCAAAAAAAAAAAAAAAAAACAGCAGCCCGTGAGTACACAGACGGCGTAGAAGATCGTTCGATGTCGCATCCTTTTGTAGGGAAATAGGTGTTCGGGGATAAGCGGGGAATATATCGCAAGTATTGCTGCTTTAATGGCGAAGATTAATGACTAGACTCTGTTTACGCTCAATAGCTCGAGTTTCATCATTACAATTGGGGCATTAACGTCGAGATGGTCGACGTCCGTAGCCTGGGCCACGGAGCTCATGGTTTCGTTAATACTGGGTTCAACGACAATATCAATTGAAAGAACTAGGCGAGGAGGAGGAAAACTTCCGAAGCGAGGTTGAACATGCTAGGTTGTTGGACGCGGACAATGAAACGGATGACGACAAATATGGTGGATAGGTCATAAGAAGACCCCAGTTCTGCAAAGAGGGCGAGAGCCGTTGTTAGAACGCATGATCACAGTGGGCATATCCAAGAGTAACTTACCATTGTCAGAAGCATAGTAGACGTATGTTTATCCGAGTCTATCTTTATCTCGGGCTTTTGCGGTCTTGTGAGGAGAATGTCTGGCAGCTTCTTTCAAGAAAATCCTCTCAGAAGGGAAGATTGGGGGTATGAAATCCACTAATGCAACAGGAAAAGAGGATGACTTCGGCTCGGTCGAACGGTTCTCATTATAAGGGCGTCCAGGTGAACCTGACATTATCAGCCGCCTCTCATTCGATCGAACACACCTGAGAACGCCACAAGGTTTACAATTTACAATTATCCATGCCCGCATCCCAAAGATAGAAACAAGAACTTTCTTTAGTGGAGTCATCTCCAGGATATCTCTTTTTATGAATTGAAAAAAAAAAAACTAAAAGCCCGTGAGATCTCGCTTGCTCATGCGTGGGATAGTTATATTCGACAGGTGGGTCAGCTCGCTTAGGAGCACGAAGCTAGATCTTATCCGTCATAGTCAGGGCAACCGAAAAGCTTGGGTTTGTTTGGCCAATACTTCGTCCAATGAGACCTGAGTCAACGGATGGGAGAAGGTTCCACGACCTAGGACGAGATTTGCTTTCCAATGCAGCCTCATGCATCGGCTACAAACATTATATCAAATTCTTCACACAAGGCTGTAAGCTATTTAAAACGACGACACTATATGAAGGTGCCCCACTGGGTCCCTGGTTACCACGATCCCGGCAGGAGGCTTAACGGTGAACCTCGTTGATTATCGATGCTAGCTAGCGACCATGAGAGGAAGATGGCATATTATTCCAATTCACTCATAAATCTTCATTATGCCATGTTCATCGTACTGGCCCAGTACTTTGCCAAAGAATCACTTTCTGCCTTAATGAATAGCTGGAATTTGCGCTATAGAGAGCTTTTCCGGGTCAACGGGTCAAAATACCTGTGCTTGGTGTCCAAGACTACATAGCTATAGGCGTCGTAAGAAACTAGGTTACCTTAGGAGTGTGTACGCTCGCTACTAGCGTTTTCTAGGGCATCGGTGAGACGACAGCTATTCTACTAACCCTTCACATTAAATTTTCGCGCTTAAGCTGATAAATATTCCAGTGTCAACGTTACCCATGATGTCCAAAAACCCAACCTAATATAAACTTGCGATCCTCAATCGCGGAACCATAACCTTACTTCCTTGCTCCCAATTCCTATATATTTTAGCGGAAGCCAGTCGCAATGCAATCTGGCTACTTAGTTGATATAGTGCGCGTAAAGAAATAACCCCAGAGCCCCCATATTAGTTCTTCAACACCATTACACTCCACAACTATGGCAGCAACAACAACCATTCAAGAGCTGGAAGCTCAACTCCGCGAGGCATCCAAAATCATATACCAATTCGACCGGCTCCTTCGCACATATCAAACCCAAAATAAGACACTCGCATCCTGCATATGTAACCTACAATCCGAAAACTACACTCTTCGCTGGGAGAACGAGGATATGGCCTCCGACCTGGACGATCACCACGAAGACCTATTCCGTCGTGAAAAGCAAGTATATCAGTTAGAGAGCGAAAACGAGAAGCTACGAGACGAGAACACGACTCTCGGCTTAACCGCCGCCAGAATGTCGACCGAAGCCAAGAGACATAATGAGAACATAGAGCTGCTCGTAAAGGACAACGAGCAACTGCTACACGATAGCAATTGCCTTACGAGGGAGATTTCCATACTGGAGGACCGCTTATACGGAAGGAAGGACGAGTTCTCGTGCGAGAAGACTAATGCATTGGCGGAGGGAGGATCCTAACCGGAATACTTTGAAGTGCGAAGCATTCATCCAATTCTTGAAGACCGTGCGGTCAATAATGGTGGTTATAGATTAATATCGGCATTAATTTAAATCTTTATCTATTTCCTACAACCTACAACCTTTCCCATCCTGCCATGTTCACCGAACGCGATACATATTGTTTGTTTTGTTTCCCATTTCAAACCATTCGATGCATTCATTTGCCACTATCCCACGAGGTAGGGCCGTGCGCGCTCAGTCCCCACGATAATAGCGAAATGTTCCAAGTTTGAAGGTTTTCATTGTTTCAAGAAGTCCATGGTTCATGATGTAATATTAGTAGTAGTAATAATTTGATAAAATATTGGCGGTGTCTAGGGCGTACGGCTGTGTAACAATGTTAATCTTCAATTCGTCCAATGACAATCGCTTCCCACTTTCGCTCCTGAAGTATCGGCTAGCGGAAAGCAAGGGTTCACCCCCAATATTGCGTGGCAAAAGTCAACTTCCGTGAACGACTAGCGATCTTCAATGCAATTGTTTGAATTCAGCAGAGTAATACCAACCGCCAAGCATATAGCCCATTTTCGGGTATCGCTGTAATATCGGGCGCCGCGAAGTTAATGCGAACGACGTGTAGTGGTAGTAACTTGAAGCACTAGAGCTGTACAACACGATGAGTTACAGCTTCACAGCCAGGAAATCGGCTCGTGTAAACTTCTCCTCACCATATCGTAAGCTTCGGGTGAGCACTCCTAGAAGCCGAGTTTTTTTGAGATTCTTGTATAAATATCAGACCGGTTTCTATCCATTGAGATTATCGACTATCAAAGCAAATTCAAGCAAACACCTCAACCAGGACTTTTAACTACACCAAAAAATCCACAATCCTTTGAACCAACAGTTCCATTCATCCAGCAAGACCAAAAGAAAATAAAGACAAAATGAAGTTGCACACCGTCATAGCCCTCCTCACATTGGGCGCTACTTGCGGCCTTGCCAGCGCATTGACCGGCGACGCCAATAACGATTGCGTTGTCCTTGGTGGTATGTAATTTACTGATACTCCCCCGAATCCGGATCAACATCTGATGATGAATTTCTTGCAGGCGATTGCAGCGGCCACAAACATTGTTGCGGCCACGGAAGGACGACGCACTGCGTTAAGCGTGGTGACCCCACCGGGCAGGCTCCCGACCGGCACGTATGCCTCTTGCTGCCTCCACATGACAAGCGTTCTGCCGAACCGGAACCGGATGCGGAGAAGAAGTGCAAGAAGTTCCGCCGTAAGTTAAACCGTCCAACCTTATTAACAGCCTAATATAATACTGATACAATCCTACTTTCAGAGCGCTGCAAACATAAGAAAGACTGCTGCGGCAATCTCGACTGCATTGCCGAGCCTTTGCCGCCCGGTAAGCCGCCGGGTGGTAAGGGCGTACCCCCTCCCGAATTCGAGAGGAGATGTCTTCCTCCGGTCGTAAAGAGGGACACCGCCGATGCTGATAAGAATCATTGTAAGAAGCTCGATGGTAAGTTTCCTCCCCTATCACTGTAACCGTTGTATTATCTCTTGCTAACGTAGCGGTACTTATGCAGAGCGCTGCCAAAGCAGCAAAGACTGCTGCCACAACCACGTCTGCCGCAACCCGACTCCTAGCCGTCCTGGAAGCCATGAAGTGTGCAAACCTAGGAGGAGCATTGGAGACCCGCCGCCCATTAAGCCCCTACCTCCGCAGAAAAACGCGACGCAGAAGGTACCGACGATACCGACAAACATAAGTGCAAGGGAATCGGAAGTAAGTTTGATACAGCTTCACATTTTAAATTCCCAGCGTTCATAGGTTAACCCAAATATCACTAGAACGCTGTCAAAACAATAAGGACTGCTGCGGTAATCTCACTTGTAGGCTTCCACTGTGGCCTCCGGTCCCGCCGAACCACTTCAAGACTTGCGAGCCCAATCGCGGAGGTCCTCCCCCCCGAGCACTTAGAGAGAAGGTGGGAGAATGAGGTTTATTACGAGCGCGAAATAAACGGCATTCTTAAGTTCCTTTACCTCATTTTGAAGTGCACCAAGAACAAAGGTCAACCCTATCCCTTAGTCGTATCAGTGTTTCAAGTTATTTTACTCTTTTCATCAGCACAGACTGTCAGATTAGAATCTTCGGTACCACGGTAGATTAGATTACATTCTACTATTAACTATAGTCGCTCTTTTCTATGAAAAATACAAAACCCAAATTGCTCGTCCCTGATCGATACTACTATTAATAATATGACGCTGGCCATAATTCAGAGTATTGTTTACTCGTACTCATTTTTACTTGTTTTTAATTTTTTAATTCTTTTTTTTTTTTTCGCAGTAAAATCAAATAGTACATCAATTCTCAGGCAAAAGAAACAAACAGCAAAGCTGTTAATCAACCACTCCTGCACGAATACCATGACTTATCTAACTTCATAATTATTAATATTAACATCACCCTATTTCGTTTCCCCTCTGAGATTGCTGTCATCAATACAGCGTGTTTAAGAACCGTAGACTTTACCAACTGTGACGGAATGATATCTTCATACCATGGTCGTCTATTCAAGGCCTCAAGACAGTGTTCTTGCCCAACCTACAGGCGGCTATCTACGTTCATAGTTCATATAGAATACAGATTCTTCAGAAATGTGTCTTGTGTATCCTTATCGCAACTTAGACACAAGCACGGTGTTTTAGAAGGCACTAGCGCAACGAAATGACCATGCTGTCGATGTTATACTACGTTAAGAATCGTCTCGAACACTCACAAGTAAAATCCGTAGTACAGAAATTTGATAAAGCCACAGAGCCTATAAAAGTGCCCGAAGTATCTAGGAAACTTCCGCCTGGCGTTCGTTTTCATCAGCATAATATTCGTCGCGATTCGCCTCTCTCCTTCTATACTCGATGGGAGCGTGACCGCGAACATTTATAAACACACAACGTGAGACGACTTCGGAGAACAGTGATTTCCAGCCCTATCCAACTCCTGATCCGGAACCAATCCCTTCATAGCTCACAAATCTGGATGAGTCCAGGATGTTTATCACGTAAATTCGCCACGATAGTCTACATGAAATTATATTGTTAGCACAGCAAAAATCTTCCCGCTATCGTTGAAACGCGAGAGGTTCGATACACGAACAACTGTGCAGGTCGCTCCCATTCCGTCGGATTTGATTCTCGGCCTTATACCAAACAGTCCTCGACCCTCTCGCGCCATGGAAGTATAGAGCGCCCCTCAACCAAGTGGAAATCCTCAGAACATATCACCGTCAACTAAACGTCACGGTATCCGCGAATTATACATTAAAGTTATACTAAACGAAGAATAAGAAATATTGGAAGCACGACGAGTTGCGCAAGAAACCTATAGACCCACGCAGTAACATGGCCAAGGACGTCGATCAAACGAACCAGCGGGGAAGTCATACGTCGCATTTTAATCCGTTAAAAATAGGAGACACCGTGTGAAAGCAACGATATCCGTAGTTCCGCCCAGGCTCGCACTGCTAGAGCTAGGATTTATTACGACTTGAAGGAGTTACTAGTGTCATGAACGGTACGAAATACGGGCTGCATAAATGAGTACAAATACCCTACCGAGCTATCAACATACGACGGTCGGTCTCGACCCGCGTGGAACTGGCTTAGCGTTTAACCATATACCATGATAGCCTCGACAAGAGAGTTCGTTAAATACATTCGTCCACCGAATAAGCACGCAGTAAAACTGTTTCCCAGCGAGCCAGTGATAACCATGATAGCCAACGCCTTCCAGTGCGATTTCCACAATGTATGACTACCGAAGCGATACGGCTAGGGTAAAAGCAAACGGCAAAGATTTCAACCTCCATCGCATATAATAATGATCAACAATATCTATGCTCAGCCCTACGTACCCGCAGCAGGAGTGCGAAAGATCACCTAGACCGATATTCAGACCCAGCTTTGAAAGGTCTTGGGGCATATAGCATAATATACAGGCGCGCAGAAAGGTAATAATAGCACTAAGAAAAGTAGTAATGGCATCTCATGCGGAGAAGTTGTTTTTTTTTCCCTTCTTTTTTCGGCCGCGGATGTCGACGTCAGATACAGTAATAATACCAGTATTTACAATTATCAAAATTGATAACTAGGAGGCGCAGACCGAGCGACGGTAAAGCCATAGAAAGAAGCGTTAATCTCATCGCCCCTTGCTTAGGCGTCATACCCTTTTATTCAACTTCCGCAGAGGTGGGGAAAAGATCCCCAGTCAAAGACGGCATACCGCACGAAATCTTGCATTTATCCAGTCAGAAGGACGGTAGACGCTGTAGCTGCAGGGTCTCTCCTTTCATAACGACCTCTCGCCAGCTGAACGCGGGAAGGATAAAAGTAGACAGATTTCAATGGGATTCTGCTCCATATTCGAGCTGGAGGCGCGTGCTCCCCACTCCCAAGTCTGGCTGATCGAAATCACTACGCAATAAGGTTCACTTAACCGCGCGGTAAATGATGACTGAGGACATGATAAATGAAGACAGCACAAGACAACACTTCGTTCCCTTCCACTCCGGCATAACAAAATGAAACTTTCTTTATGCGGGTGCCCTCGCACACTTGTCTCATAATTTTATCTTTCGGTAAGCTAGGATTTTCCGCGGAATAAGGTCTACTTTCCTTATCACGAACTTGGAGTCGCGGACCTGGTACCATCCGGCGCCCTGTACCCACTCTCTCCGGCAACCGGAAGGAAGAGATAGACGCAGGCTCCTTTAAGATTACAGTGTAATGTAGGACAACGCTCGTAAGTACATAGTTTATTACCGATTTTACGGCGAATAACCGCCCAAAAATGATAAGTGATCTTGATGACCCTCCCTCGCACAGGCATAAAACGCCATATCAAACTTTGTAGAAGGCCTGCAACGATTTAGCACGACTTTTCCGATCACAGAGGCTCGCCATAATGCTTTCCGCCGATATTTAGAAGGGGTAAAGCCCTCAGTAGAGGCATCGCGAGACGGCAGAATACATAGATATTCAAACTCTACGGAAGCCCAATATCGCCCCGCTGAAACACTTTCAAAACATAGCGGACGTCCCGTTTGGACGCGTCAGTCCAGTCGCATAGCCCCTATCACTACATTGTCGTACTAGCCGTAATAATACCTCTTCATCTGTGCCAAACCGTTGCATACTAGCAACCCGGAGGCATTTCATTTCTGACCTCACACTCCGGACGTTGTTGTCTACATATATTATTCCTATTCCAAGTTTTTTTTTTTTTTTTTTTTTTTCTTTTCGGCACTTTCGAAGAGACAATATAAAGCAGTACTGAACTAGTCGGCGTTAGACTGGCATCCTCTCGAACGTACTGGAGGGCAATGAATTGGGCACGAAACAAGACTGGCAGCCCATATTGAAAAGGAGAGCACGTGTAATCCCGTTGGGGGCGTCCTGTTGATAACGTAGGAGTAGGTAGGATCTGAGCACGGTTAGTTATAATGCGGAGTTTTATGTATTTCCCCTCCTACACTGTAGTCAATTTTCTTTTTTTTTTCAGACTACTATTAAAGAGAACAAAACCGAAGGATAAAAAGGTTGCCACAAAGAAAACTCCGGTAGCGAAAAGCTTTCGCAATGAATAAATAAGAAATAAAAAGTACCCTCTCAGCAATAAACGAGTTACATTGCCGCGCGCGAAACGAGGCTGCAGCCGCTCCCTCGGCAAACTTCGCGAAAGACATGAATCCTGCGAACAATTTTTTTTTTCTTCATTGACTCATCCCGGTACAACGCCTCGTCTCCCAAGCCTTTTAAAGAGGCCACCATGACCGATGCTCCTAATTAATTACACTTACTCAGATACCCAGAACGCTTCGAAGAATTCCATTTCTCGTACGATATATATCAAAGCCATCGCATCTTTCCTCCCTTATCCATTGAACATATATCAAACCTATATCTTAAAGAAACCTCTACCTACCGCTTCGAGAGTAAAAGCACTCCGCTGTCCTGCCAGCGGCATCTTCTACTCACGACTTGAAAAAAAATAAGCTACAAAAAGCAAGCCCGATAAATCTAATCCCCCTTCACGCCTCCCAATTATGCTTCACCCGCCTTTAATATCGCAGGTAACGTTATTCTAACCTCCCCCTTCCGCCCCCCGCAAGTCTAGACAAAAAATGTCAAACATCGACTGCCGCTTCCTGAACCTCCCTCTAATAATCGTCCTCGAAGTGTCTTCTTACCTCCGCAGCACGGACGCCGAATGCTTTCGCTTAACGTGCCGCGACCTGTTTTACTTGCTGCCGTGCCCGTGGACGTCTTGGGCTACCCGTACTGTTTCTACGTCGGATCGGAGCATAACGACCTGGTCGAGCGTCTCCGGCGTGACGAGGCACGCCTTCGACTCGAAAGCGCGAACAAACTCGAGTCGAGGGGAAAGGGTGTTTAATCAGAGGCGAGTTGCGTTATAGGAGCTGTACCAGATGCTCGACCCGCGTTCTCAGGGAGTGGTGTACGAACGGCGTCAAGTGCTTCCGGTGCGGGAGGTGGACTGTAGCCGTCACGGTCACGGTTGAACACGGCGAGACGACACGGATGGAGGAAGAGGATGGCGACCGAGGTGAAAGAAGAGATGGAATACTAGACCATCAGAGGAAGAGGGCGTTCGATACGGTGAGGGGGATCGACGGGGAGTACTTTTATAGGGTATGTTCACCTGCTTTGGTAGCTTAGGTAGGAGTTGTTATATCTCGGCCCTCTCGACTCGGGCTCCCGAGAGCCGAGAGCCCGCCGACTACAGTAGTAATAATAATATTTTTTTTCTCTTTTGCTGATCAAAGGAAACACAGAATATCGAAACACAGAAAACAAAATGAAAAAAAAAAAAAAATGAAAAAAAAAAAAAAAAAAATAATGATAAAAAAAAAACATTGACATACCGCGTCTTGAACTTATACATCGCTGTATCTTCGATACCTGCTCGAGCGAGTACCTTGCCTTTACAAAAGCTGATGAAGCTTGACGTTATGGAGGAGGCTCCTGGGATCGAAGGAGAGATAGATGTCTATCATGACCATATCTACGCCCACGTACCATAATCTTCATTCCCATCCGGTTGGCTGCTCAAAAGAGCCTCCTTCCTTCCGTCCGCAATTCTTCACAACACAATAACGGACAGCAACGGACAGCAAGGGCATAACATAATCTTCATACAATAAGCAAACAATCACCAACTTCACCGGCCATGAGTCTACAAAACCAACCCACGATATCCCCCCTCCATCCTACCTCCCTTCCTCCCCACAACCCTGCTTCCCCCTCCTCCGCCTCCCCGTCGAGCTCCAACTAGAAATAACCTCGCATCTCACCCCGCAACCGCCAACTCCTCCGCTACACATCCCGGCACTTCCACTCCCTCCTCCCCCCACCAAAGAAAAACACCCGCCAGCTCTCCGCGTTCATGCAAAACCCAAGCGGGCGTGGGTTAACTTCGACCATATCTCCTTCCTCGAATTACTCCGCAGGGACCTATCCCAATCCAGTAGTGGTGGGGGTAGTAAGTATCGGATATGTGTTTACTGTTTGCTATTAGTAAAGCCCGATGACTGCATTAAGTCGCACGTCGGCGGTGTGCAGAATAGCTTCAAGGCGGCGGTTTTGTGCCCGAAGTGTAGGCTGGGTAGCTGGTACGGGGATAGAGGAGCGGGGGGTTGATGGGGGGTGATGTTGTTAATGGGAGGAGGATGGGACGGTTCGGGCTTTGAATCTTATGAGCGGGATTCCTTTATTTGGATTTTACGAGATGAAGGAAATAAAGCGTTTTTTTTTTTTTTTCTTTTCTTTTTTTCCCTTTTAACAAGCTGGGTTTACAAAGACCGTGCTTCGGAGCAACCTTGCGGCGGCGGCAACAGCGCAAGACGCCATACCGCGAAGGCGACCCACGCGGCTACGAAGAACAGGAACAGGCTCAAGTCCCGATTGAACGGCGGCGGCTCCGTCTCGCCTCCGTCGGAACCCTGACTACAGCATCTGCATCGTCGCCCCACAGGAATACGTCCACGCTAACCCTCCTCGGCGTATCCGCAACGCATCCCCTCCCTCCATACGCCGCGCCGCTCCTCCGTCGGCCTAACCTCCCTACTCTTCACCCTCCCCAAAACGCCCCCACCCCATGACATACCCCACACCAGTCCCCCTCCTCTCCTCCCCTTCCTCAAGCTCACTCAACCACCCCTCCATCTCCACCTCATCGACCACAAACTCCTCCTTCCTTTTATATGCTTGCAGTGCGTACATACCCTCCACTTGCCCCTCTCTTCCGGTGGTAAATCCCGTAATAAACGGTGTAAAAAATCGACGTGTTGCGAGGGATCACGCCAGTCCGGATGACGATGTTTATGGGTAGGATGGCGGTGTCGGGGTTGTAGGTTGTGCGAGGGGGTGGGATGAGGATGTAGAAGTGGCGGGAGGAGAGGCGGAGGGATTGGAGGTCTGCTTCGGAGGGGAGGTGGGGGAGGAGCTCGAGGCGGAGCTCGGGGGGAAGGGAGAGGAGGGTTAGCGGCATGGAGCCGGATGGGGGTTCTGTTGTCCGATAGTCCCCGTCAGCAGCGAAAGATATAAGTAAGAGGAGGATAGTTGCAATTGGAGGGGATAGGTTGGCCTTACGTGCTGGTTGATTGACAGGAGCTGTGCTTCGCTACTTGGGACTCGATGCCGCCGCAACTCTTGGATGAACAAAAGGAGGAGGTTCGTGAAATTGGTAAAGAGCGTCTTTGACCGTGAGGTTTTCTTCGCCATTAGTAACTTCGGCCTGCTACTATCTGGTGTTGAAGAATGGACTGCTAGAAAACGAAAGTGACGATGGTGAAGTTGACGATATAGAGAAGCAGATTATAAGACCAGAAGGCGGTGCAGGTGGCTTTTTTTTTTTTTTTTTTTCATCAGGCAGTATGAACCCAGAAGCAAAAAAAAAAAAAATCGAATCGAATCCGTCGTGATGGCAATCAACAAAATACAAAAAGGAGTAGATAAAAAGTCAATAAATTCCGGATTCAGTAAGGGCCGTCCGATTTAAGATATCCCAGATGCCTAAGTCACGACTACCGGTTCAAATGCTTAAGTACACAATGAAATATACCGAGATGTTTCAATATCAAACTTGTATTAATATTTATACTTAAGGGATATATACAGCACAGTACGCATTTTCAATCTCAACTTCAATGCCCACACTCCATTCATCGTACTGTACTCGTTTCCCGTTAGCCATCACATCTCCTAATTCATCGCCTCGCGCTCTCCTGGTAAGTATACTTTCGCCCCGCCTGCTGATTTAATAACCACCCTCAGCATATCCCGGCGGATATTGTCCTGCTGCTGCTGCTGCGGCGGCGGCGCGCGTAATACGCTGCTGCGGCTGCTGCACCTGCGGCTGCTGCCACTGCTGCGGCTGCTGCACCGGTACCGCCATAAATCCCTCCTCCCCTCCTCGCCCTCCAGCAACAGTCAAGCAACAAATACAACACACAAAACCAACCCACCAGCTGCAATTCAATAAGCGTACCCAGCGAGAACGGTAAGAAAGCTTTTGCTCGATCGTCTGAGTCGGTGTAGGAAGAAGTAGCAGTTTGAAGTGGCTAGGGAACCAGTACCGGTGTAACGGGCGTGTATGGTGTTATGCTCACGGCGGAGACGGCGATGGGGCCGAAGGATGTGGATTCGCAGCCGAAGGCGGTGAGGCGGCCGTCGTAGACGTAGGTTTGGCAGAAGGGGCGTTGGGCCGGCTATATATATATAAAAAATATCCTTAATGAGTAACTTGTATATCAATGCGTAAGAGAAAGATGGGGGGGGGTGGTTAAGGTAAGTTTAGGTTTGTTTTTTTACCATGAATACGTCGCGTCGCGCACGCGTAACCGTCGTTCCGCAGGCGGACAGCTAGAGGTGAAGTCATACAGCTAAATGATCGCTTCGGTGCTGTAGTGCACGCAGCCCACGTAGTTACCGGAAAATCCAGATGCGGACGTACAGCCGCGGAATGGTGTCGTTACGTCGGCGAGATTTTGGCGACTACGAACAACAGTCCACACGTATTAGTTTCCGAACAAAATTACCCAAGGAGGAGTGAAGTGGTTTTTTTTTTGGGTTTACCTTCTGATTAGCGTATAACCGCGCAAGTTACGTAATATCGTTACCCCATCGCTTCAGGTTCGCGCGTTTTCTCGCCGTTGCGCTGGGTGGTCGGTGATGTGTCTCGCTAGCGCGAAGTGGTTCTGGTTTGGCGCCTTTGGGGAGGAGTTTGCCGGGAAACGACCGCGATGGCCGCGGCAGGAAGAGTGATAATGTTATAGAGGCGTACGAGAACATTTTTGCTACGAATGCTGCTGTATGTGTAACGATAATACCAACAGCAAAAGTCCTGAAGAAATGAACAACAGAAAAACAGCAGGGTGCGGAATCTTCTGCCTTTTGTTCGACAAATTCCCCCTTCGTTTTCGTCCTATGTGTTTGTCTAGGCAAAATTATCAAACTAACGGCTGAACGAAGCAATTTCTTCATCCATAGCGAAGAGAGGCCCAGAACGGTAGACTGTTAAACTGTGTACGACGCTAAGCGAGCCCCGAAGCCTTGAATCTTGGCTTCAATCGCCATCCCTCACATCGTGGTGATTTACGGTACGCTATTGGCCCGCGGGAAACGGGGCTCGGCTAGATTGGTACACCATTGGCGAGGGAAACGCCATGTTTCCCAACTTTTCAAGGGTAACGAGATATGCGCAAAGACTCAGTTGGTTTTTTGCGCATGAGTTGTCTGAGTGGCAAATATTTGTCAGTTTGAAGGCGGATGGGATGGATTTTTTTTTTTTTTTTTTTGCTCGGGCTATGTTGTGTTTAAGACTCACGATGGACGTTTGTTAAGTGAGTTAGCGGGTTGTATCTCAAGGCCTAGATGTCGTATAGGACTTTTTCGCCACCCCGTTAGAGGTGAATAGGATTTTCTCCTACAAATGTATGTAGTCCAAGGTGGACTTTAGGCGTCGCTGGATTCATGGGTATCGTGATCGAAATCCAAAATGCCCAAGTCCCACCGGTCCCGCCGCGGGATTAGCCGAACCGCGAGAGCTCGGTAGCGCACTCGCCGGAATTTGTTTTTTTTTGAGGGATTTCATGCACAACGACTGATGGCTTTATATTTATTTTATCTAACGATAGAAATAAAAAAGGCACTAATTCTATCTAACCTCCCCTATCTAAAACGTGCAAAACCCGCTATCTTCAAGTTCCTCCCCTTACTGCACCCTCTTAAGGTCCGAACTCCCAGTATCATACGAATCCTAATCGGCAGCAAATACTTCGTATCCAACGGCTGCCGTCCATTATGCAGTGCACAGCCAACCTATCGTTCGGCCTACTCGTTGACCGGGTCGGGATCTTAATCCACAGCGCCACTTATCGTCCGGCGGGTCCTGCGGCGTGCGTGGGTCGCGGGGAGCGGGCTGCCTCGTGCCAATGGCCGTCGTCCGACCACGTGAGTCGTCTAGCCAGGTTATCGTCGTGTAGCAGTGTTCGAATCGGCGAATGTGACGGGTGTGTTGGTTGTCCGGGGGCCGCGGCCGCGGTCGGACGGAGGAAGCCGGACCATTGTTCCGGTCCGGGTTGACCGCCGTGACACCGCCGCCGCCGCCGCGGCCTTGGTTAGGGCGATGTGCCGAAGTTTGTGTTCGTGGGGAGTTGCCCAGGTGTACCGTGTCGGTTGGGTGTCGCTGTACGAAGGTAATGTTAGTAGGTTATTATGGTGGAGAGGAAAGAGGGGGGGATTGCTTACCGGTGACGTTAACGGTGAGC